>JAGWCC010001104.1:0-61484 GCA_022651775.1 Drusus annulatus
AACGAGACAATAATTGCTCGCAACTAATGATTGCCTACTATCACTTTGATGACCTTTTCTCCTTGCATATGTAAATAATTCTTCGAAATCTTAACCGATGTCTGTATTAGTTCAAAGGAAATCGACAAACTGCCATATCGGCAGAAACAGCCACGTTGAAAAGCGAAATCAGATTTTAAGAGGCGCGTCGACGTTTTTTCAATTTTGCAGGTATTTCTTACGGAATTTGTTAACGTTTTGCATTGATAAACATGTCTTAATGATCTCAGCCATGGTTTTTTGTAATATCTATATGTTTTTAGTGGTAGATAAATAATTACAGGGGATATTTCTGTTAATTTATAACCTAAAAATGGCTTACTTTAGATTTTGTCGGGGTGAGCAATAACTGTCACATTAAGTAGTGAATTTTCATTGATTGCCCGGGCGGGCAATTACTGGTGTTTTGGGTGGACGATCTTTGTCATTTTTGTTTCTTCTTTGCAGTCTAAAATGCCGAAAGTTCCCAAATCACCCTATAGTAAAGCATCACTGGAAGCGGCTATAAAAGAGTGTCAAGAAAATGATGTTTCTCTCTCGATTCGAAGCATAGCGGCTAAGTACGGAGTACCAAGATCAAGTCTCCGTTTTAGAATAAAAAATCCTGGCAAAGAACGTGTGGGACCACAACCAATATTGTCTGGTGAGGAAGAAACTTTACTTAGTCAGTGGATTATAGCTCAAGCTAGTAAAGGGTTCCCCAAAAAGAAAGAAGATATTATTCTGAGCGTTCAACAATTTCTTATCCAGAGTCCAAGACCGAATCCGTTCAAAGATAATAAACCAGGAGAAGGTTGGTGGAGGTCATTTTTAAACAGACATCCTGTGCTTTCAAAACGAACGAGTAATGGTGTACAGAGAGCAAGTCCATACGTAAGTGAAAAGGATATTAGAGGCTGGTTTCGAGAAATTGGAGATTACTTCAAAGAAAAAAAATTGGAAGAGGTGATTTTTGATCCTTCAAGAATATTTAATTGCGATGAAACCGGATTTCAGCTGTGTCCGACTACAGGAAAAGTAATCGCTGAAAAGGGATGCAAAAATGTGTATTCAACTGAAGAAGGTTCATCGAAACAATCCATCACGGTTTTGTTTACATTTTCGGCAACTGGAAATACACGTTGCCCTATGATAATCTACCCATACCAAAGAATTCCTGAAGAGATTTTAAAATCAATTCCAAACTCCTGGGGAGTAGGGAAGTCAGATTCCGGTCAGACGACAGCAGAAACCTTTTATGAATTTATTTCCAATGTATTTCATCCATACTTGGTGAAAACCAAAATTGAATTGCCAGTTATTTTATTTGTTGATGGCCATAAAACACACCTCACCTATAATCTCAGTCTACTATGTGCCAAATTAAAAATTGAACTGATATCCATCTATCCGAATTCTACACAGATTCTTCAACCTGCAGATGTTGCTATATTTGGTCCTTTAAAAACCAGATGGAAGAAACATGTAAGAGAATGGCAAGTTAATCATCCGTCGCAAGTTATCAATAAAATAAACTTTGGCCAAATTCTTCAGGACATATTAACTAATGCAATTAAACCTGAAACACTGATTGATGGATTCCGCGCCTGTGGATTATATCCATTTAATCCTGACGCCATAGACTTCACTAAGTGTTTGGGTGTAAATCAAAATAAATTGACTGTTATTGACGAACAGACTAAAATATATAAATCTTTAGAATACGAAAAATTTTCAGATGTCGTTGGAAAAGAGACATTAGAGCAATTCAAAAAAATAGATGGTATTTTAGACAAAGACCAGGAAAATCAACATTTTTTCATGTTGTATCTTCTATGGAAAGAATTCAAATTTGATCAACCATTAGAAACTTCTAGTACAGAAAAAAAATTGATGGCCAATGAAACAACTATTGATTCTATCAAAACCGGTGGCTCTGATGATGGGTCAGTTGTCAGTCGAAAACTTAAAAATAAGGACATGGGTAATTTTTTGGGCTGGCCAGATTCTTCAGAGAGAAAATATAAACGTAAAATCAATTCAATTACCTCTGACAAATTCAAGAACATGAGTGTTGCGAAAAAAAATACTAAATTTAAAATTGCAAGAGAAAAAGAAGATCCCAAAAAAATGCAGGAAGAAAATAAAATAAAAATGAATTTACAAACAAAAAATATTCAAATTACTAACCCTGTTGCAATCAGTAGAATTAAAGGTGGGATACAAGTGCATAAATACCCTACTATTAAGAATTCAAAGAAAATAACAATTCGAGAGCACATTAGAATTGTACCAGAGCTATCAAAAGAAGGTGAATGTTCATACACCTTTTTACCTACATCTAAATTAACCATACCAATACCTACCAAAGATGTGGGTACAGAAAATAATATCTGCAACGACTCTGAAAATTCAAATTTGTTTGCCGACATTGACGATGAAGATAAAAAAAGGATGTCACCGTCTGTTGATGAAATATACCAAAATTATAAAAATTCTCATAATTTTTCAATGTAATTCTTGTATTATCTTAATGTTGAGCTATAATTATTATTGATAAAACAAAATAAATAAGGTATATAAATAAGTTTGTACCATCAATCGTGACTATTTATTTTTTTGTAATAGGGTGGATAGGGCCAAATCTACACCCATTCAAAGGCAAAATTTCAACCAAGCAACACATAATTTTGTGTTATTTTGAATTGCAGCACCTTAATAAATACATTTTATTGGCAGTTGGCAACTAGTTAACATCAAATTATATTCATTTTAGTATTTAAGCTGACAAGACTACGATGCTTGTGACCGTTATATCCCCAGTATAATTATTGGATAATTAACTGTAAATTTAACAGTTATCCCTAGTGAGGAGGACTGTGAATAAAATATTATTGTTTTTTAACATATCTGTTTTTCAAAATGATATATTGTAATTAATAAAAATAAAAATTGGCAATATAACGGTCACAATTGTTAGTCTCGTCAGCTGAAATACGAAAATCCATATATTCTGATGTCTACTAACTACCAATGACTCTTTGAAACGAGTGAAATTCTTCAAACATTTATTTGATGAATTGAAAGCACTGAATACATATATACATAATATACTGAAATTGTTAGATTTCAAAGTGATAATTTGTTAGGTTCTTACCTACATGTTTTTCATCCGTTCCTACCGTATCCAACCATTTCACTATTTTAAATATCTGTATTCAACAACACTGTGTTCGAAACAATTGACAATAAAACAAAAGTTTTGATGTGAAAAAACGTGTTGCTCATTGGTTTTTCATTTTTTTTCATCAGTTTTATTGTTGTTTTCAAAATAAATGAGGTTTTGTGAATTAAGAAGATTTAAATCAGTGTGGAATATTCTTGTTCGTTAATAATATAATTATGTAAGAAGACTTCAAGAGCTTAAAACTTCAACTTCATTGGTGAGTGAATGGTTTCCCATTCTTCCTTTCATTCCATAATTTTTCCACAAGCTACAATTAGACACTTCCATCAAGTAGTATCATTTTACAGTCCACTATTTTCCAAAATCATCAGAAGCTTAAAACACATTTGGTGTTTTATCGCTGCTTCGGATCTAACAAAAACCATTCCGTTTATGCTTTTGAGGAGAAACGGCTGTTTCAATTTTTCTTTCCGTTTTGTTTGAGGAAATAAATTACCCTCTGTAGTTGTTTCGGTACTGATGATGGTGTCATAGTTCATGAAGCATTATTTTTTTTATCTTGTAAGTTTGTAGGATCAAACATTACCGAAATCCCTTGACATCCACCAGACAACTCAAAATATCAAAGGCAAAAACAGAATCAATTTCGTAAAAAGTTTTATTATTTATAAATACCTACCTAATTTTCAATAAAAAAATATTAAAATAAATAAGGCAGCTTGAGATACATATTTATAAAGAATGCTGTTAGTTACACCTCAGTAATATCTTATAAATATATTTATGTACATGAACCCTAGATATAAATTATCATCTTTTAAATTGAATGATAGTATTATTTACTTATTTATTAATATGTCATGAGAGTTGTAGTCATTTTTATCAGGTCCATGAAACTTGATAACTAGAGCCCGGATTCTTCTAGCAAAAACAGAGCCTCACCTTTAAAGAAAAATAATTTAATTTTTGTATAAAAAAAAGAATTCATACCAAACACTTTTTTCAGACTAGTAGAAGTAGATGGTGTTTGAGAAAGACTACATCTCGTAGAGATTTTTTTATAATTTAAAAAAATAAGCTATAAACCCTAAGATTTACAGAATAGACCTTTTAACTGAACTTGACATTAAAAAAATCTAAACTCTAATTGGTTTGGTCTTTAGCTTAAACATGATATGTAATACTGATCTAA
The DNA here is from genome assembly GCA_022651775.1 of Drusus annulatus. Taxonomy (NCBI): domain Eukaryota; kingdom Metazoa; phylum Arthropoda; class Insecta; order Trichoptera; family Limnephilidae; genus Drusus; species Drusus annulatus. The sequence continues at coordinate 4,398 of JAGWCC010001104.1, forward strand.
AATAAGTGTTTTTTACATGTATTTTTTTAAATGTTAAAAAATGAAAAAAAAAATTCTCAAGGCGAGGGCCCTGTTTTACGACAATAATCCGGGTCCTATTGATAACAACATCCGGACCAGCAATGCTAAATAAGCCACGTTGATATATATTTTTTCTCCTGCAAGGGGAATCAAACCTATAACCCCCTGATTCAAATATAAAATTTTATATACCATTAAGTTATAAAAGTTGACAAAGAAATACTTTTTTGAGATGTTACAAAATACCAAGTAGTAGTTTAAACCGATACCAAATATATTTGGTTGGAGTTAACTATACATTTTTCTAATATACATTTTGTTCATGTGTATATTATATAAAACTAAAGGTCGTTGTTCCCAACCATTCTTAGCGAACGTTAGGCCGAAATTTTGTCTAAACCATGCTCAAATGTACAATTACGTTCTTCCCAACGCAACCTCTACTTAAATAACCTCAATCCGGATACTTAAGGGAAGGAAGGGAGAAGTTTGATAAACCGTCAAGAGAGTGAAAAAAAAGGGTCATTTCTGACGCTGACAAAATTCTAAATTTGATTTTCGTATTAAAATATACACAAATAATATGATATGGATAGTGGGATTTAACGATGCTTTGTTAAAATCAGAATGGACAGTTGAAATATACAATAAGATTGGTATATATAGAGAAAGGCAGCGTCAGAATACTAAAAAGAATTACGGTCTTAAAATGTCTCAATGCATACTTTTTAAGAGCAAATTGAATTTGAACATCAAGAACTGACAGTAAAATAAAAACAGATAGCAATCTATTTCAAAATGTAAAATAAACTATTTATTTAAATGAAAGTGATAGTATTTGGCCCATGATGGGTTAATGTTAATTTTGCATTAAATAGCTTTACTCTTGATGTCATTTTTTTCTATGGAATGTCGAGGGTGAATGGGTAATAAGGGGGGAGTCACCTAAGGTAAGCAAACATTGGAAACAGAAAAATAGATGTCACATGTAATTTTCACTTTACTTAGCCAAAACATAGGCTAGCGAAATATTGGGAACAACGGTTGTAGGATATTATAAATAAACAGTGCCAATTTAAAAAAAATAAGTGATATTCTATATGAATAACTAAAAGAAAAGAGCCTACTGAATCTTGGCACATCAATTCTGTGCTACGAGTTTCATATGTTCCAATAGCTAAGCTTATGGAGTAAATAAAATAACAAAAATAAACTATAGTCTTATCACAAGGTTTAAACATTTTATTGTGAGGGTTCACTTAAATTATATGCATTACACTGAACTAATAAAACAATGGCACATTTTGAGCTGAATTAAGTCAAGTTTTAGTTAGAACTTTGATATAGTATGGATAGTCGTAATTTAATATATAGATAGATGATAGAAAACTGCTTTACCCATGACAAAAACATGGCGGAACCAAGTGTCATATACGTTTATGAACATGTGCCATTTAATGTTATTTGTGCAGTCTTAAATACATATAAATATCTTTTTTTGTTTTCCCAATTTGGTTTATATTTCAAACCAATTGTGTATCAATACAAAAACGGGTGTAAATGTTAATATGAAATAAAGTGGTGATTTACCTCAAGTAATGTAAGAAAGAAAAAAAAATGAGATTAGTGTATTATATTATTATAGTTGTATCACTAGAATAGTTTCCAAGGCCCACTGGAACATCTTTAACTGATTCAATCGAGATTGAGAGGCGTTCATATAAAAGCCTTATTATTTATTAAAGAGTTATCATAAAACACATGATAAGTTATCATATAAATATGTTATGTGTATCAGCATAATGTTATAATAATGTTCCACAAAATAAACAACAACTACAATAAAAACTATTGAATTGTAAATCATAAAAAAAATAATCGCATCTAGGAACTGACTTTTTTCAAAAGTTGTACTTAATATTTTGAATTTTCAGGCACAAGAGATTCTATATTTATCCTAATAAGTGAAATAAAAATAGTCCAAAACATACAAAAAAAAATCTCCTGGGCTGGGAAAATTGACTAACTCAAGGATTACAAGTGGACTAGTAGATCTCTAGGTCTAGATCAGGTCACCATGTACATTTTTGAGTTAACTTGGTCCATCAGTTAAATAAATATGCAGTACAAGGGGGAAGCAAATAATTTTCAGCGGTTTACTACTACAATATTACTAAGTCAGAATACGTTGCTCTCTCAGAGGATAAAGATATTTTATAGTCATATTGGTCTATTAGGAAGGGCATTGAGAAATCATTTTGTTCTACTGCCATGACTTGTAAATGTTACACACAGTTTTGCAGACAACTTCAATAGTGGATTATGATACCGGGGATGAATTTGACCACGTGTCTGCTAAAAGATTGAGATTCTGAAATGCCCTACTCCGACATCGGTAATGGACCTAAAGAATACGGTGGGTAAATATGCATAAGTCAGTTACACTGAAAATTAAGGGTAATTACTGCGAAAACAATTTGTTCTAGTTAAATTATTACAACAAATACATTTTAACACCGCCTTGGATATTTTTTAGCTTGTTATAGAAGTATTCGGATTTTACATATTTGAAAAACGAGAAAGCCATTTTTTACTGCACTTTGGCTGTCTAAAACCAAACACCGCATATCCCGATGAAATAAGAATAGATGAAATGAAAAACCAACTGATTAAAAAAAAATACCCAAATCATTTGCAGAAGTAACAGAAAAAACATTATGAAAACTCCACGTACTACATTATGTAATAATAAATAACATTCAAGCAGTAAAAAAAAAGCATTTAACTTTGTACTATTGTACTTTAAATCTTCATTCGTCCTCTTGTGCAGCCATAAACACCTTTTGGCAAGTCATTGTGAAGGAACCTGCAAAGAAAAGGTATTATAACATTAATTAAAGATCAAAATAACATTAATTAAAGATCAAAATAACATTAATTAAAGATCAAAATAACATTAATTAAAGATCAAAATAACATTAATCATTGAAACAATATCAATAACATTCAAATAGCCGGAATTAGAAAAACACACCGAAAAGAAAAAAAAAACAGGTTGCCGAGAATCAAACTTTTTTTCTTTTCTTGTGTTTTTGTAATTCACAATGTTTGAATGTTATTCTTTTCTTTGTATGGTGGAGAAGAGTTGGCGGAGGTCAAAGCGGAATGTTGAGGTTACTCAGCCAATCAGCAGCGTCAGGAGTCAATTGGTTCAGCACAGATTTGCCTCCGGGAAACTGATAAAGATGACTCTTCTATAATGCATTCTGTAGTTTGAATTTGCCCACTTTCACACAATTCAGAATCCTTAAGGCCGTATTTGTGCATCGTATACGCACAGCGACTGTTACCGCACCGGATGCGGCAGTTTATTGATGGGTCCACAGCGAGGTGCTTGTTTATTGCCACTGAGTTTGCCGCGACCCTTAAGAAGTGATTAAGTCAGACTTTCGTCTTCAGTCCAAAAGGGCTTCCTGGATGTGAGGCGGTTGGTTGGGAGATTTGTAAGGTCATCTTGAAGTAGAATGTTGCTATTCATGTCCTATTCGTATTCGCCGAGAGTTGCAGTCCTTTGTAGAAATTATATTTACATTTGGCAAAAGTTACAAAGATTAAATCACGTTAATGCATTAGTTTTTAGTTCCTTGATAGAATACTGACACTTCAGCTTTGAATACTGGTCTCGTTAAAATAATTTTAGGCAATAAACTTAGGCATCTGCCAACATTACCCCAGAGAAACATTAGTCGATTTGTATCTGCATTATAAAGTTATTCTCGATTGAAAATGTCAGTTTACGAGCCAAATTCGGGTCATTTGCGGGAGGTTTTAATTTTCTGCTTCAATATGAAGAAATCTGCAGCTGAGGCTCATCAAATGCCCTCAAATACTTATGGTGAGGCCGTTAATAGTGAAATGAGTGAGTGGTAAAAAGAAAAAAAGGATTAAAGACAAACGGTCGCAATACAACGAGAAACACGATAAAGTGATTCTGCAGCATTGACAATGCCTCATGTTGCGAAAGCGGTCAAGACATACTTGGAAGCGTTACAATGGGAAGTCCTAATCTACCCGCCGTATTCTTTAGACGTTGCTTCCTCTGACTATCACTTGTTTCGATCAATGGCATACGACCTGGCCGACCAGGATTTATTAAGAAGTAAAAATTTGGATCGATTCGTAGATCCCTTAAAAAAAAAAACAGTTTTTTCAACGAAGGATTCGTACCCAGCCCGAAAGATGGGAGACAGTAGTGGCCAGCGATGGACGATACTTTGAATCATAAATGTATAACCAGTTTTTTACAATAAAGCCTCGAATTTCGGAAAATACGGCAGAAGCAAATATGTACACCTAATAGTTTTGCCGATTCTTGACGGCTCTCAACTATTCGAAGAGGGTAGTTCTCTTATACCATCTGTGTGTGATATTTGCATCATTACTTTAACTAAGGACATCATTGGATGATGCTAGAGTTCCACATGTCATCTGTTAGTCTTGATACAACAACAAAGGTCCATATTGTCCCTTGGAGATTGTGATCCAATAAACTAAACAAACAACAAAAAAACTTACGTGAGATTCTTGAAAGCCACTGTGGCTGCTTCTTGACACACAGGTAGTAGACGGGGGCGCCAGTCAGAGTGATGAGGACTCCGGCCCCCACCTCCATGGGGGCTTCTACGCTGGGAACCACCAAGAGGGCCAGACATGCCGCCACAAAAATAATTGGAACTATCAAGGGAACCTGGAAGTTATAAAATATGTTTTAGATTTTAAATGAGCCAATATATCAGGCATCTGTTGAAAGAGGGTAGTCGAGAAATGACTTCTTTGTCACTAAAATAAAACAAACCACACGAAAGATCCATCTACCAAATTAACTGTTTAAACAAACAACGTTAGAAGTGCAATTTGGTAACTTTGTATTAGAGCTATTTATAAGTGCCTTAAAATATTTTTCCAATTAAATAAATATTGATTTCAAAACAATGCCATATTTGTTGCTCTTAAAAACGATAAGAATGAAGACAAGAAAAATTAAACAGTGCAAAGTTACCAATTTGTAAATTGAAATTGAGGTAGTCAAAATGAGTTCTTATGATCTGTTAGTGATTTTGTAAGAAAACTATTCTCATCTGGGAGGGAGTATGATTTTTTCAAAATACAAATCAAGATTTCAAAAATCATTTAATACATGGAGTTATTTTAGATAATTACCCAAATCACTTTTGTTGTCAATTTGAATTGCAGGCAACAAGGAAAACTGATTTCCAGTAGTAAATTCAATTTGGTAATCATAATTGTAAAACTATACGAGATCTTTGTATGATTGGTTTCAAATACCATCAAATGAATACTGTAAATTACCATCAAACTATTGTGCCTTCTCCGTGTGCTAGTTGTTAGCTGTTCTAGAGTTGTGCAATCGGCTCCAAGAAAACTTATGTTTTCCACTTTCTGACATAATTCATTCCTTTGTTGAAACTGTACGCTGGATTATACCAATGTAAAACCCACCTTAATGGGCCTGGGCAGCTCGGGCCTCTTGTAACGCAGCCAGAGCACAGCGGCCGCACTCAGCGTGGTGAAGAACGTCTCCACGATGGTGCAGTAAGTAATCAGTGTGAAAATATCGCCACTTATGAGCATGATCAATGACATCAACATCTGAAATAAGAATATCATGAGATTTTAAATGATTTGTCTCCATACTGCACTTTTTTCACAAAATTGTTAGGCTGAACAAAACAATGCAAATGAAAAAAAATCTTAACAGTTCCACAACCACACTAAAATCATAAAATTTTTGTTATGTAAAATTTTGAAAAAAGGTGACTGCGCCCAATTAAAAATCTCTAACTACTGAATCCACATTCTAGAGGCTTTTCGAAGGCAGGACATAAATCAACTGTAGCAGATGTACATAATTTAAATTATCCACTCTGTTCAAATATAGTTTGCTAGACTTTTAGGTACTTTTTGACATTCATTAAGAATTACAACATGTAAACAGCAAATTAAATTGGTGATAGAATATCAGAAACTGCATTTTTTATTTCTTTGGTAGTATTAGTCGAGGAAAATATTTAGATGGCTGAAAGGCCACAAAAGTCTTTAGAATCAAACGAGAGTCAAAGCGTTCAAAATAAAAAAAAAACTGATCTAAACTGCATATTTAACTCACTCAAGTGTCGATAAGCCCTTTTACCTTTCCAGCGACAATATATTTTTTTTTACAGTAACTTGGCTATTTCAAGAAACAAGTGGATAAATTCTTCAATTGGTTCTCATAATCAGCTTGGAAACTAGATTAAGCATAGTCAAATTTTGAGGAAACATATTTTAACACAAGGTTCTCACGCAATAAGTTTTTTTTGTTTCAGTCTGTTAAAAGGTGACCGCGAAATTTGGTATAATTTGGAACATATAAGATTTTATTAGATACAAAGTTACATTTTTTCAGTCCTTGGAAAAACCTTATGGGAGAGTTTTTGTGTATTTGATTCTTAGTCAAATTATATTACCAGGAACACAAGAGACGGCAGTGGGCTCAGACACTTGATGTTGAGGTGGCTCAGGAGGGTGGGCATGTGGCCGTTCCTGGCTCCGGCGAAGCACATGCGCGAGGAGGTCATGATGTGGACACTTAGGCCGCCCAGCGCAGCGATGGCCACCAGGGTGGGCATGGCCCAGGACATCCAACCTAGAGCCCTCTCTGCAAACATCTGAAATACACAAAACACTTTTTTATTTAAGTTTATACAATAATTGAAGTATTGAATGCTGCAAATAATATAATATAACAAAGCTTATTCAGGTTTCTTGCGGTAGATGTTATGGGTCATTATTATATCGCTTCCTTATTTATTAAAGCATTTCTGGGGGTAAGAAATTAATATCTTATGCACGTTCCATAACGTCACGTGTAATAATACTTGGCTAATAAAAAATAATTAATAATTTACAGTGCCATTTTGGTGAAATGTCGTGGCGTAAAGACACAAAAAAAAGTTATGTAAGAAGACAGATGGTGATTGTTCGATTTCAAAGAGATAATTTGTTAGGTTCTTACCTTCTTGTTTTCATCTAGTTCCTACATTATCCGACCATTTCACTAAATTTGATTTCCATATTCAACAAAACCAAATTTGAAAACAAGTGACAATAAAGAAACAGAAGAGGTATGTGAAAAAATGTGTTCATTCGTTGGTGTCTCATTTGGTCGTTCGTTTTGTTGTTGTTCTTTCAGTAATATTAAACTGAGTGTTTTTTGTTGTGGTGTTCGTTAATAATACAACGCATAAGAATTAATCAAGAACTCAAACATCAACTTCATCGGTGAGTGAATTGGTTTCCTTACTTCCTTCACTACATAATTTCTCCACATCCATAATTAGACACTTTCATCAAGTAGTGTAGTTTTATCATTTTACAATCCACTATTTTAAAAATTCATCTGAAATTGAAAACACATTCGGTGTTTTATCGCAGCTTCGGATCCAACAGTGATCACAAGAGGAACATGACCATAATGGGTGATGGGAGAACTGCCCGGGGGCCAAATAGGCAACGTTAGCTAACACATTGATGGTGGTCACAAGAGCAATCAACTTACCACGGCCATAGCGGGTTAGACGAGAAATCCTCGGGGGCTAAGTAGGCAACAATGTCCAAGTAGGCAACATCCACCAACTCATTTATGGTGGTCACAAGGGGCATCAACTTACCACGGCTATGGCAGGTGGGGCGAGAACTCCTTGAGGGCCGAGCACAGCCAAGTAGGCAACGTTAGCCAACACGTAGATGGTGGTCACAAGGGGAAGGGAGATATAAATAGCTCTGGGCAAGTTGACGAAGGGGTTCCGCAATTCTTCTGTCATGAAATTCAAGTAGTTCCTGTAAAAAATTGAGAGAGTAATAATTATCAACAGCATAAAACAAGAAATATTAATCGCATACTCATTGAACTACAGCTGAGCTTGATGATAAAATAGGGAGTAATAGCTGTAATATGCAAATCTTTCATGAAAATTACTTGGCCTTTTCCGTGTGGAATTTAAGTAAACACAGTTTTCGATAGCGTAAATAGAAAAAATATGCTTCACTCTCTGAAAATATTGAGTGTACCCTTAAAATTAGTCAGACTAATAGACATCACACTGTTGGAATCTAAAAGTCATATATTTACAAAATCAGTTTTTGGACAGAATCAAAATTAAGTCCAGAGTACAACAGGGGGATTCGCTCTCTACCGTAGTTTTTAATCTGATGTTGGAGGCCATCGCAAAGGCTACATTTGACGGCCTACGTGGTCGAGTGGTAAGACGCTCAATGATGAATCCAGAGGTTGCGGGTTCAAACCAGGCGTGCGCAAATAACTTTTATTTAATAATATGTGTCATAACATATAAAATAATATATAGTATATTTGCTTCACGTTGCAGAGTGGTAGATACTAAGTATCGCCCTGGTGAAAGACCACCATTCATAAATGAAACATTGCTTGGAATGGCTTTGGCCGTGTTTGGTGACCAGATCTGAATAGCCTTATACTTTCCAACCTTCTTCTTTCTCATATCCTCCCCCCTCCCTTCAACCTCACAACATACTCCAATGGGGATGCCAGTTTTACTGGCTCTACACAGTTGAAAGCAGTTGTGGCTTTTGTGAAGACCTTAAAAGAAGCTGAAATTCTTTGGAGGCGAATGGCTAGAGACCGCAGCCAGTGTAGAGCATTTGTGAAGGAGGCCAAATCCCACTCTGGGATGTAGCGCCGTGATGATGGTAACCATATTGTTTGTTCCATATATTTGATCGCTCAATAAGAAAAAAGATGATTAACCCTTGAGTGAACCCGGAGAGTAACTACAAGTTCTTCATTAAAACCATTAAATGAGTGGGTGTAGTTTGTTTTTAAGAAATCGGCATAATTTAATCTTTGTCTAAGGAGTATTGATGCACTATAAACTTACCATCCTGAGTAAGAAAATATTCCAGAGTAAAAGGCCAGAGACCATTTGCTGACGTCGTTGTGGGTGCCTTGCCAACCATCATGGAAATTCTCAGTGCCACCTATTGTGAAAAAAGAGAATTACTATCATTTGAATATTTAAAGTGACAGCAGTAAAATTAGTACAACCTCCGTATTGTAATTAAATAGAAATGGATTTATTTTTTTATATATTATGTGGGATGTCAGTCTGGAATTAGTGATGATGATCATTAATTTGCATTGATCTCACAAAAATGGCTTTATGGCCATCATAAGGAAAAAAGATATAAATTATACTTTACGAGCTTTTATGGGCAGTTTCAGATGAGAATAAAATATTCATCAACCAGACCTTATAAAATGCGAGTTGGCGCTTGGCCATTTTCACAAGCATGCTGTCAGTTTGACGTTTAAGTACATGGTGATATTCTTGTTCTAAATAATGATTTACAGTATAAAAAAGATAATGATTTAAAAAGTATATATAATATAATGACTAACCTTTCATCATCCAAACAATTCCAGCAATTATGATAACTATAAGGGCAGCCACCTTCGTAAACATGAAGACGTTTTGGGCTTTAGTGGTGGCTCTGACGTCATATCCGTTCATGAATGTGAGGAAACCTGAAACACACATCAAATGTATTGAACATATCTGAAAATGTACAATTTAATTTTGTCACATTTAATTTACCAACCCACAAGACATGCCAAGCCTAGGGGGGAGGGGGGTTTTAAGTCGAAATTTGGAAAATAAAGAATTTGGAAGTTAATATGAATTTATGATTAAAAAACCTTTGTAACTTATTTCCACTCATTTATTTTTGACCGGACCGGTTTCACCTTGTAACGGGCATCTTCAGACTGGTTTTCCTGTTGCCCGTTGCAAGGTGAAACCAGTTCTCTTTCTCACACAATATTATTCTATTTAAACTGAGTGAGAAAGAACGACTGCGTGATTTTCGATTAGCTATGGTAAGTCGGCGGCGGTAAACATTTCTATAATTTTTGATAAGCATTTTGTAATTATGGTCGTACAATAAAAGGTTCATTCAGGTAGGTTAGTTTTGGGTTTGGGCGATAATTTCATATATAGTTGGTATGTAAAACTGACATAAACCCGAATTTTTTTCGTCATAAATTGAGAGATTTTTTTTTTTTAGAATGTACAGAATGTAATGGGAAAAAGAGTGAAAATGTAAAATAGGGGAAATGTAAAACCAAAGTTTTACTGCAAATATATTGAAATCTTTCCTACTCCGGGCAACTTAGCTTGTAGAGTGAACCCGCGATGCCTGAGTATGTACCTAACATTTTGGACCACTCGGTGATAAACCAGTTGTGGTGAAGTTGACGCCCTTCATTTTACATAATACATATTAATAGACTTACATATTGTTATAGCTGCAATCAATCGTTGTGCTAAATCTGGAACGTCGCAGGCCGGGAACATAGGCTGAAGTACATAACTAGCAAATGTTAGCCCCATGATCGCATTCGTTGTCGGTCTGAACAAAAAAAAAACACACATTTTAAGCTACTGTTTCCATAAAACTAATATTTGATTATGAATCACAATTTACTGTCGCATTTTGCTAAGTGACATCATTAATGCAAGAGCGAGTTTTTTTAAAGGGATGTGTGTTTCTGAAGACAAAATTTTTGGAAACAGTAAATATTTATGGCAAATTGAGTGCAACAGATTTATGTACACAATACAGCAACACATTCGCCAAATAGAATCGCCGTGTTTCAATGGAACTTATGATATGAATACTTGTATTCATTAAGGCGCTAAGTACCAAAAAAAAATTCAAAACAGACTTGTATTATAACATTTTATTTTATAGAAATGGGCAATTAATTTAAGTTTTTAAATAATGAAAACTCTCGAGATTGCATCAAACTATCGAGAAACATTTTTTCAAAAGGTGTGCTACATATATATTTTTATTTGACAAATTAGTATTTTGTTACTACTACAAACAGTTTTAGTTTTTGGTACTTAGCGCCTTAATAAATACAAGTATTCATATAGCAAAACAAAAAAATCAACTTATCAATGCTTGTCACTCTAAACAGGGGAGTGTTATGACTTTTTCACAATTTTCCAAAGAAAAAAAGTTATTTGGTTGGTATTTTTTCTATCTAAATAAACATATATTTAAAAAAATTGTGACTTGAAAATCGCAAAAAAGTATTAACCGTGTCCGCCATATGCGTAAATTTGACATCACTGATAGAATTAATTAATATTAAACAGTTTTTGTGGTTATTTCCTATGTTTTTGTTTATTGAAATATTTGCAGTAGTTTTATTCAAGAAAATAAATCATTGCAATATGTTATATGCATGGATGCACCAATATGACTGAAAAAGCAGTAAATATAATCACTGTTCAGTTATTTAATCAGTTTTTAATATTTTTGACAGTAAGTCAGGAATTTCGTATTTTTCAAGGATATAAAGAGATAATATTAACAATAAACCACCATAGGTAATAAACCAAATCTACACCTCCATATATTGTTCCTCCAAGATTGAAATCATTACCAAAAAAAATAAATTATGTAGGGCAAAACTTGGATGCATATTTTTTGAGAATATGTTTATTAAAGAAAAAATATTTTAGGATGTTTACCTGTGAAAGTAAACTAGAGCCCAGAATATTTTACTAGCACAAAATAATGCACCTTAATGTTATCCAAAGCTCATTAGCAAATCGGCAACAATTGAACGATAGCAAAGGGTTGAGAAACAGAGCAAATAAATACAGTAAATAAAACACATAAACTTTGTTTATAACCACTTTATTATTTAATATTATGTCTACCGGTTTCGGAAGTACCCGTCCATCATCAGGACAATATTAAAATTTAAGTGATTATAAACAAAGTTTATGTGTTTTATTTATAAATATGGCAAGCCACAAAGTAAATGCTTTTTACGAATATGTAATAAATACAGTTGTTGAATCAGCACATGAGTGTTGTTACCTAGATAATACTCACACAAAAATAATATTGGCATCCCACAAATATAAAAAGGCGGGGAAGGGGCCGAAGGCTTCGTTGATGTAGTGGTAGTCGCCGCCACTGGCTGCCAGGGCGGTACCTGGAACAATATTATTAAATATAGGCAAGGCATACACACATTATGGTAGTTTTAATCCCTTCACAGTATTCCGATTCTTTGATATTAGACAATGTTTAAATTATATTTTTTTAATGAGAGTACCGCACAACTGTCTAAAGTCAGTGGGACTATGGTATTCCCAATTAGAGTATGTTGTGAAAGTGAAGGATGTGGGAAAGGGAAGATCTCAATAGAAAAAAAAGCAACCTTTTTCTGATATAACAAGTAATGACTATAAGAAACAAATTTAGTGGGTCCCCTTACCAAGTTTGACAGAATTTAGACGTCTCTATTAGAGGATTGAATTTTAATTGTTTAGATTTAAGGAAAACATTTTCAAAAAGATTAACGGTTGTATGAAATATGTCTATGCTATAAAAAAAATAAATATGTAGCTGAAATGTGTATAATGATAGACTTACAGTTTTCATAGAAAAATATTGAGGTTGGGTTGTTTCAATCTTTAATAACATTTGATGGCCTATAAATCCAAGAGTGACAACATGACCTTAATGCTTAATAGCTAATCACAATTTGTTCAAAAGCTGAAATGCACCGAGAATTGGTGTTTAACAAAGACTGTTTGATTGTCAAAAATTCAAAATGGCGCTAATCGTCGATTTAATGGTATTCAAATGTGACGAAAGTTTTAAACACCCCAACACAAGGTTTGTAATGAGAAATCAATAAAATGACATCTTAAGATTTAGTACATACAAGGCGCTTTTAGGCACGCGTTTCGAATGCGCACTTCAATTTACTAAAGATCCATTCTAAAAGTGTATATTTGAGTGTGTGCACCCTCTATGGACGTCTGGTATCTCAAAGCGCCTCGTGTGTACAAGCTCTAAAACTTATAAATATTCTCTAAATATTATTATGAGTGTAGCCGGTGTTTGTCGGATACGCCTTGTAAATATGGATGTGTAAGTGCAAGAGGTTAAGAATGAATTCCTAAACAATAGGTATGGTCAATCATATGAATTCTGTCTGAACATTCATACAATTATTGCATCATATTTCCATTAATCAACATTCTTGATTAACAATTAATGTTGGTCAAGGTCAATGTAAAATGAAACTAATAAATTTTCTTAACTTTTGAATTGACGGATTCCCGCAAGCTACAACTTTCGTCGTGTGTCGTGTGAGCTTGCCGACTGCGATTTCGTAATAACTCACTTGTACTTCACAAAATAATGTTTTTTGTTGATTGTACCGTCTTATCAGATCTTATATTAAGGAATGTGAAGATCTCTTTCTAATTTTATTGTATTTTCGTAAGGCCGAATAAGTGCCTTTCTAAATATTAATAAAATCGTAAGAAGTTTTCCAGTAAACACATATCGTCGTTGGAAAGGCAAAAGGTCTGAAGCGCCATTTTGTGAAGTTTACACCGAAGCACTTTCAAGTTTTTTTGTTTTATAATAAAATTCATAAATCTTCAGTACCTGGTTGGATTTTGAAAAAAAGTTAACTCAGGTAACTCAATGCCCTTACTGAGTTACCTGAAGAGACAAAAGGCTAAAAAAAGTATCAAACTTGTGTCGCTTGAGTCAAGTATTCTCCCAAAAGGTATATATATTTTAAATGGCTGAAGGGCTACCAAGTATTCAGAATCAAACGAGAGATATAGAATTCTATGCAGAAAAAAAAACTAATCAAACTGCATATTTAACTTAAGTGTCGCTTCAGCCCTTTTGCCTTTCCAGCGACGATATAATAATGTAAATTACGTACCAATTTTAAATATTTATTATTAGACTTGTGCCGGACTTTGAGCAATGCAAAACCTCTTTTCTGAATAGTTAGACAAACTAAAATGATTAATTTAAATATGCTACTAACAGGATTTAAAGTTTTTAAAAAAATCCAATGACAAGGTAACTCTGGATGCCGTATCATTAAGGCTAGGCAGGCACATGATAGGAACAAATCTGGCATATTTAATAGGCTACGACGACTTACCAAGGGTTAAAGAGCGCCTGATATAAGTTTATTATATTAATGAAAGACTTTGATCAATTTCACCCGAAGTGGGGAAATTATTGGAAATTTTAACAGTTTGGTGTGCCCTCAAAGTGAAATTTCACATAAATAGTGCTATAAAAATTACCCAAGTTTTCTTCTTGGCTGACTGATTTGTTATGGACGAAAGATTTCATGAAGCGGCAGAGATATCCAGTTTGGTCCCAACAAAAGAAGCACTCAATCAAATACTTTGAGATGGGGCATGTAACGACTCCATAAAATAGATGATTGGGTAGAAGATTAGATGTGTGATTTATGAATGTATATATCGAGGGCTTGGGATCACAGGGGATTATCTCTGCGGGTTTTGCATGTAAGATAGGCCCCTGTGATCTAAAGCTCCCAAAATGTGACTGAAGCACTCGGTGATAAGTGGATTTGTGTTCTCTTCATCTACACCTTGTGAGTCGTCATTTGATTTCTAGAGCAGCGGGAGTTGCATAATAGTCCAATAATCTAATAGTGGGAATGTTGAGGAAAGCGAAATTGAGACAACTTGGCTATTCCGATATTGATATCTAACATAGCTAATAATTTCTTTTAATAATAATATTTAGAATTTAATGTTATTGTAATCGCTATTTAATTGACAGTAATTAATGTAAATACAACATATTCAACATGATGATTTGTGATACATTAGTAGTTTAAGGGGTCAATGTTGCATTCATCAAGTATGCAGAGATAAACTCCAACACACAGAGTTCAATTATTGCCTCGGAGGTTATTTATTCTATTTAAGACTCTGAGATCAGCTATAGTTATGCCATTGGATACATGAATGCATAATTTGCAGTGGTAGTTGGTCAGTTAAATAATAACCATTTCAATTTCAATTACTATGTATAATTTTTGTAGCTTTTATTACTATTCTTGGGTTATTTCTCCGAGACTCACTCGACATTCCAGTTAGTAACTGTCCCCTACTAAATCAGTATTTAATTTAAATAGCATTTATTCCTCTCTCATTAGTGCTATTTAGCACAAAAAATTGAAAATAAGTATTTTTACCAATATTAATAACGTGAACTACTAATTACCGTGTGTTTTATATAAATTACAGTCAACGGGAATATGGACAGTTGTTGATTCTGGATTTGCAGAGTTGCCGAGCTAAAAGGATTCATATATATTTATCATCTTTTTAAATGAATCGTAAAAATTATCAGCAAATAAATTAAATGTTAGAATTAAGTTTTAGCTGAAGACGGCTAACGTCCTCGTCATTTTTATTCAGTTGAACCTATCTCCCATTTTCCTTTGCATAGTGTATTTTATTGTCACAAAGTGTTTTTTTCAAGGAATTCCGTGGAACGTTTCGCCCGTATGAAAACAAAATTAAGTGAATGTCAAATAATGATAAATTGATATAATATGACTATTGCGAGCTGCGATAAAACACATATGTTTTCAGATGAATTTGGAAAATAGTGGACTGTAAAATGATAAACTATACTACTTGATGGAAGCGTCTAATTATGGATGTGAAGAAATTATTGGAATGAAGGGAAAATGGGAAACCATTCACTTACCGATGTAGTTGAAGTTCTTGATTCTTCTTATAGAGTCATATTGTTCAAAACAAGTCACAACAAAACACCACACTTAATTTTGTATTACTTTGAGAACAATCCAACGAACAAGCGAGAGACCAACGAACAACACGAAACACGTTTTTTCACATCTTCTGTTTCGATTTTCACTTGTTTCGAACACCATGTTGTTCCATACGAAATTTGATACAGCGAAATAGCGAGATAGGTAGGAACTGGACGAAAAAACATGAAGGTAAGAACTTAACAAATTATCACTTTGAAATCCAACATTGACTCTATGATAGAATAACCCAACCTAAGAAAATAATACATAATATATCAAATAGTGATGTGGACATTGATATTAATTAATACAAACCTAATTCGGCATAGCACAGAGCGCCCAGGGTGGCCAAGCCCCCGCAGGCCGTCCACACAATGAGTGCTCCCCACACCGACCCGGTCTGCTGTAGCACCCCCTTGGGCGAGACGAAGATCCCGGAGCCAAATATGATGCCCAGGATGATGGCCACCCCCTCCAGCAGCCCCAACTGCTTCTTCATCTTGATCCTGTCGTCACTCATTTTGGCTTATTTCAGCCTGAAAACCAAAAAGTATTGCTAAAACAAAGGTTGGACTAAGTCCCACTTTCAGAGTGGCGTGCATTAAACAAACAGGGTCATTGCTTGCCTACCGCTAATGAAAAACACTTTCTTTAAAAATCACTAAACAGAAAATCCCTAGAAGTGTGATATACAGTGAAAACCTTATAAGTGGAATAAATTGTGTCAGTCAATTTCAGTCTTCAAGGGACCGAAAAAAAGTTTCTTAAGCAGAATAACTTCTTAAGGGGGAGCCTTATAAGTGGGTTTCACTGTATACCGGTTTGAAAGAAAACTGACGTTGCCAATTTAAACTAGGCCAATTTACATTTGACTCCTAGGCCCCTGACACGCCAGTTAAATTATTTACATGTTCAAGAAAGAATTTCGAAATTTTAAAATGTTTTAATTAATTTCACCAGAAGTAAGATTAAATTGACCCTACTGAGGGCACATAGAAACATTCACAAAATACTTCTATTGGTTTAACTCTGGTGCTTAAAATACTTTCAAAGATTTTTTGTTGTTTTTAATTTAGTTTCAGTACAGTAATTGTTTTATATAATAATCAATCATAAAATAAAAATGATAAATAATAAGGCATAATAAGTGGTAAAAACAGTGTTAATTTATTTATTTATTGAAGAAATAAAGTTTTTCTTAATCCTCCTCACTAGGGGATCCTGTGCTGAATCCAATGAATACTAATTGTTTTATAATTTTGGTGGCTTTTGGTGCACTTTTGCATTATTAACACCTCTACCGACTGATACATCTCTCTACGAATACGTCAAACCTTTATGCCTCGAATATGTAGAAGCAAGCTAGTACCAGACTTCGGTGCTTCTGCAACACTTATATGGTCAGCGGTAAATGGAGAGAGAAAATGACAGGAAGTTACATGCATATTGAATTACTGATACGCAAGCAACAGTTTGAACTAGCTAACTAGCTAAAGCTGTTCTAAAACAAGAAAATCTTCCTAGGTAACATAATTTTTTTTTATACGTAATGCTTTTTTTCTAAATAAACTAAAAAACAACAACAAAAACAAGTTCACGAACCACCCCTGCAAAACACTGATATTACATTACGTTATGTAAGTGACATATTTAGGTCAAATGTGTAAACATTATTTTCCGATACCTTCATTTTTATGTGAACGCAGTACATACACATAATTCTGTTTTAACATGGGGGATTTGTGGGGCTGGTTATATGACACCTAGCGCTCTACACTACACTCTATACTCCCCTCTCCTAAAAAAAACTTTCATACCTAATCAAATAAAAATAAAAATAAATTAGAATTAAAAAAAGTTATTTACATATACATATATATATATAATTTTTTTTAATTCTAATTTATTTTTATTTTTATTTGATTAGGTATGAAAGTTCAAAGAAAGTATTAGTGATAAATTGATTAAAAAAAAGTGATATATATATATATTTATTTATATCACTTTTTTTTAATCAATTTATCACTAAATAACTTCAATTAGGTAATAAATTTAGTCAAATACATACAAAGAATTTAATACCATTTATTATCGATCATTTCCTAAGGCCTATAAATCTATGTTAGTCTGTTCAAGTTTTTTCAGGTAATATTGTATGTATATATTTTAGTAATTTTCTAGCTTTGTTAAGCACCCTGAAAGCGATATATTACAACAATTGTCCTTTGTACATGATCCAAATATTATCATTAATTAGAATTTTTATAAAGACATCTTTAACTGAAAAGCTTATGTGCTATAAAAATAAATAAAAAAACACACACTCAAGAATAGATCACGTTGTGATACACATATATCAATCGCCCATCAGTATCGATACATAAACTAATAGACTAGATTCAGCACATCATACAAAATTACAAAACCAAAGCTGCCGACTTAATAGTAAATTCATAACACAACTCCCTATCGAATTCCATCATCTCACTTTAAAACCCTAGTTCTTTGAACGCTACTTCCCGACAAAATAAAACAGAGCAAAGAATTCTCCACAACCTTATAATGTAATTTTGTGAACTTGCTGATCAATCGAAGATCGAAACAGATCACCGCTAATGCGAGTTGAAACTTAACACAACTCCTAGTGCCATACCAGCTGCCATCGATGATTGTAAAGTTTGCGACAAAACTTATATCACACTTCATTGATGGCTATTAGTGAACAAAATATGTCACCCGATTGTCCCTTTTGGGAATTAAATTGAATAAAATGTAAAATACTCGAAACAATTTCTTCATGTTCATGCCAATTGCAAAAAAAATCCATGTAGGATTTTTCGTCCCCAAACAGTTGACGCCAACTTCAAATTTTGAAATGTTACCAGGGCAAATACAGCATATAATTATCCCATATTATGGGCAGTTTTTGAAGGAATACTTTAAGTAAATTTTAATACATATTTACTTTCACTATGGCAGATCCAGCCCTGGGGATATGGGGATAGGTTTAATTGTATAAAAATCACTCCATGGTATCAAAAAATAACATACATTATGATTTATTCCTACCCTATTTTTCCCTCATATCCCTCAGCGCGCACTGGATAGTGTATGCACGGGGTGGGAGAATTGTAATGGATATTACCGTTACGCTTTGTTGACCATGTAAAAACAGAATTGACAGTATTACTTAAACAAAGTCTGAAATAAACGTATCCTACATCTCAAATGCCCTATTTTATTTTATTTTGGAAAAATATAGATACATTTTCAAAAGCGTTTCAAAAATATTATCTAGTTTCTCTTATTTTATGCAAATACTACACAATAATCCCAATTTCGGAGGCTTGTGGGACTATGGCAGCCCCAACATAGGGGAATTCCTATTATTGATTTAAAAATTATTTCAATGGTACATTAGTACCTTTTAAGCTCTAGAATGCCGGATAACCGCAAGGTACAATTTCCGTCGTACCTTGCTGACCGTAATTTCGTGATAACTCACTTGTGTTTTACAAAATGATGTTTTTGTCAACTACACTATCTTCTCAGATAATGTATTTTGGATTTTTTTTAATTGTACGTCAATGGTATAAGTGGTTTTTCTGGAATAGCTATTTATATTCGGAGAATCGGTTTTATTCTCCTCACTAAAAAAAAATTGAAAATTTTTTTGTCATTTTACTGTATTTTCGTGTGGCTGAATAAGTTTCTTTCCAAATAAAATTGTATGACTTTTCCTGTGAATACAAACAGAAATGTCACTTAAAATAATCGGTTTTTTTGTCTGCCGCTCTGTAGTAAGCAAACTTCAAATACCTACCAAACTTAACGCAATGCAAAATATCTCTTTGGATTGATTATTTTGTTGACAAGCGATTAGAGTTCATTTAAATATGCAAACATGTTTTAAAGGATAAAAACTCCCAAAAAAATATTGATCAATGCCAGGTGCCCATTGGCACCTCCGGCACACTAGGAGTTATGGGAATGTATGAAGAAATAATGTACATACACCAATTCAAAAATAAAAGATACAATATGTAGTAAAAATTATTCATTACAAGTTTTTTTTTAAATATAACAAAAAGGTCCCAAAAACAATGTTTTATATTTATTACATGACGAATTAAAGTGTTCTATCGTCGCGGTAATTATTTCCCTGTACTAGTAATCTAGGCAATGACTAGTACAAATGGTTAATTCAAGAATTACTGCACTGAAAAATATCCTGATTTCTAATATTACGCATTGGATGTCGAAAATTTATCATTGCAAGTAATCTGCACAATCAAATGCACCATTCAAAATATTTTATCGATTTTAAACGGATATTATAATCAATAGAACTCTTCATTATTTTCAATATAATAAAATCATAAATTAATCAAAAAAAATCATAAATAAATCAACAAAATCCTCAACCCTTGAAATTATGATTTATTTTTGATTGGAAGCCTTGACCATTATAAAGATAATGGCAACTTTTGTGTATAGATAAAATGGAACATAATATAATGTTATTTGGGTTTCCCTATTTACTGTTGACAAATTACAGATAGCTAGATAAGAAATACGGGGCAATGTTGTTTCCAATTAAGATAAATAATCTTAGAGTAACCTAGAGACCTAACTTTGCGAAATTTTGTCCGCACTTTTTGACCAAGCAATGACCAAAGGGTGTGGCCTAAACTCGGAGTAAAATCACTAACAGGGTTGTCACAAATTAAGTAAATTAGGTATTTTGTTGTGAGTAGGTAGTTGTAAATCATTAAAAAGAATGAATGTTGAAAAATTTCAACAATTGTTTGTCTCTTTTTCTCATATGCGTATAGAACCGAGCATAAAGAGAGAGCTATATTTTGCGAGTTTGTCAACGATTTGTCACAAATTAGTACGGTCTCTTTATATTGTTACTCTAAGTAAATAATATTATCAATATTCGAAGGTTGGTTTATTTTCTATGACTTATATTTACACCCTTAATTACTATATACAAATAGATATATATCGTTACTCATCTTCAATTACCAGTCATAAATAAGTGTCATAAATATAAAATAAAATATTTATGAGATGCATGGCAAGCATTATTAATTAAAAAAAATATTTTAAATCTAAAAATAACGAAACGCGCAACAGACAGTTAACCCCGTTAACATAGGTAAAATGAAATATACATCAAAGTTCGCCATCTAAAAATAGTGGTTTCGTAGATATATATGCACTTTCAAATGATTGGCAATCACTGATATTGCGATTTTCATTCAAATAAACGTTAAGGGGTAATGTGAGAAAGTCATGCTTGCAGTATGTATATTTTTAGCCCGATCAAATAGTTGGAAATGTAATTAATCACTAGGGAACTGATTTAATAATTTTAAATTATGAGAGAAAACCAAAAGCGCGCGCGTGCAAGCGTTTGATACATTTTCTACACAACCATAGAACAAAGAATGGCATGGAGTGCATTCGCTGAAAAAATAGATGGCCTTCAATAGGGATGATTCGACCTGTCGGTATCGTCATACGCACTGGGGTCGGTACTTTGATAAAATATATTATGTTTTGAATATTTATTGAACCTTTTGTGAAGTTAGATGAGTAGTGTTTATGAAATTATATTGTAAAGAAAAAAAGTTTTTCATTTATTTTTCATAAATACAGAAGATAAAAAATAATGATTTATACAAAAAGCATAATTTTTTGAGCGTTTTGTTAACTTTGCAAATTTTGAATAACGGTGAACCAATAAACGGTTGATAAAATCAAAGTTGACAGTGTAAATTATTTAGTAAGCCCAGTATAGAGAAATCTCGCCAGCAATATGATCTGATTTATATATCAATAAAAAAATCCTGCGATTTCTAAAATAAAAGTGAAATGGAGTTTGGTGGCAAAATGAAAATATTTTTCTTTCATGATTTTGGATTAAGATGAAATAATAATTCCGTAGTTAAAGAAAAAAAAAATCCATACTCAAATAGTCACTAAAATTGAACAATAAAGGCACAGAATGTTTTAAAGTTCAAGCTATCGATTTAAGATTTTTCAGAAGAGTAGTTGAAGTCACGTATCGAATCTAGTTAGAAGCTCGACCATAAAATAAGTGCTTAGCAACGAACTACTCCTACTCTTCATAGACTGCCAAAAAAAGTTTGGAAGCCAAACGCTAGATTATTGTACACTAGTGATTTTTAATAAATTGAATAATAACCTTGAATTTGAAAAAAATGAGAGACACTATAAAAATTGAAAATCAGTGATTAATAATGAAAAATCCGTGTATATTTAGGAACACTGAATTTTTGACCTGAAAGTGATTACGTTAATTAGTTGAAAAGGTCCCCCAAAATAACATTTTACCTTTCAAATAAGTCAAAGTTAAGTTTTGGTGGAATTACGTTCGAACAGTGCCCAATGACAATTTAAAATGGAATAAAATCTAGAATACAGCTGCAAATGTAGAATAATTCAACGTCAATCCACCTAAAACTTTGAATTTACCGATTTGATGATTAAAACGTAATTTGGAGGACCCTTGCAATTAATAATTTAAGCAAAAATGTATAATTTGATAGAACTTGTAGACTAGCTGCCATATGGCCGCTTTGCATAACTGACTTTTTTATTTCTCAACACTTTTGTAATGCATGGATATCTTAATTTTTTTTAAATCCACAGGAAAGACGTTTGGTAGGCTGCCCCCGGCAAAGTTGGTGACAATTTATCCCTCTTTAATGAATTCCTTGTGTTCATATATTATACAAAAAACAAATATTGAAATACCAAGCTTTGTTGCTTTCTTTAACTTAATGTATATTTGTGGAGGGTGCTGATCGTCATAATCTTCTGTATTAATATCGATCACTTATACAATTCCCATCACTAATGACAGCAACGGTGAAATGTCAAACAGTCGGGAATCTGGCGTAGTGGCATCTGCAAAACGTTGTTTATGATTATTGATTTTTTAAAACAGGTTATGACAATAAAAACTTTTATCGGTAGGTTAATTTGACACAGTTTTGCATATTATGGTCGTTTTCACAGCTTGTATCTGACTGAACTAACGAATATATTTTTAACAATAATAACGAAGAAACAATTCGTATTGATATCGGCTTAAGCGACTGAAATGCGATGGTTATTCATTTTGATTTGAGAATTTAATTCAGCTTGGATGATGATATTATGTTTCCATATTTTTCTAATGTTTTTATTATTATTGGTTACCCAAATTAATAATCTGGATAGTTCAATTTGCCACACTGTCGTATTACAACAATAAACCTTATTGTAAGATTATTGATTTCACCGAAACACACTAACGATCCGCTAAACTTTCAATGTTGTTTCCACAATTTCCAAAACAATGTTACAGATTTCGCCATTCTTGAGTAAAAACTGAAAAAAAATTAAGCAAACGAAAAGATGTCTTGCAGCCATTGATGTGTAAAGTACCGCATTTTTCTCATGTAATTGGCAGATTATATAGTATACTCCTATCACCTCCTTTTCTTAAGACTAGAAAATGCGCTTATATTTCTTCGTTGGTCTCTGAAATTGATCCCTCCATATCTTTTTTTCATACTACATCCTTGCGATCTAGACCACATTTTGCGAACTCACTGTTTAAGATTATATGCAAAACATAGCCACCTAATTAAAAAAATATTAATCCAACCTCTATGTTAATTGCCATCAACCAATCCCCCAGAAATTTCGCCATCTTGCCTTCATAAAAAAATGTATACATCACATTAACTCCTCAAGAATTTTAGGGAACATTATATTTCACTTCAGAACATTCTATGCATACCGTTGATAGCTTCACCATACTCACTCCCCCGATAAACGGCGCATGTAACAGAGAGGTTACAACGGAGTTCTCAGCGGCAGGACCATAACGTGTTTGGCTTGTGGAAAACTATCAGCAATTAAAATCTGGATGGTTTGCTTAGCCCTTTGGCTGCGCATAATGTGCAAAGACGAAAGGCGCTGCTTAGCACCACTGCGGGTCCCAAGCATAGCCTATTTGAATATTTTCTCCCACGCAGTGTCCTACTCTACATAGATATATTAAAATATATATATAAATGCATTAGCATTGAAGTATGATATCATGTATCAGTATTTGCGCGTCATAAATTAATGTTTTTATTTCATGTAATAATGTTATTGCTAACGTAAACTGTAAACTCCATACAGATAATATAATATACCGGTACAGGTGCATATTCAGCGGTCAAAGGTTTTAACAAAAAAAGTGCTACACATATTATCCAAATATTATTATTATTACTAACACACCCCATATAATGACGCAGATATTGTTTCTTCAGTATTTTTGTGCCGTTTTATTAGGTATAAAATCTTGTCAATTTTTATAAATGAAAATATTAACGTTTATTCAATTTAATTTTATTATATTTATAAAAACAATCAGAACATAATATTTTTCATCATGGAAATATTAGATTTTATATAATTATGTGGATTAATACGAATCAACATGTATTTATGTTTATGAATAAAAATAATAAAGGGTCCGCCAAATAACTTTTTTTTTTTGAAAAAAGGGCGCAAAACATCGAGTGTAGCTTCGGCTGTGTGGCACGTAGCGCCGTCCTGTTGAAACCAAATGTTGCCAATATCCTCCTCTTCAATTTTTGTGAACAAAAATTCGTTCAACATGGCCCGATAACGATCGCCATTGACTGTAACGGCCACTCCTTGCTCATTTTCAAAGAAAAATGGCCCAATTATGCCTCTGGACCAAAATCCGCACCAAACAGTGACTCGTTTTGGGTGTACCGGCTTTTCAATGTATGCGTGCGGGTTTTCTGTGCCCCAAATACGACAATTTTGCTTGTTTACATACCCGCCAAGATCAAAATGAGCTTCATCCGAAAAGATGATTTTTTGGCAAAATCGGCATCTTCTGTAAGTCGATCGCAGGCCCACTCAGCGAAGCGAAAACGCATTGGATGGTCAGTTGGCTTCAACTCCTGAACCAATTGGACTTTGTATGGCGTCATACCAAGGTCTTTATGCAAAATTCGTCTCAATGATGTCTCCGAAATGTTCAATTGTTGAGAACGACGGTGAATTGATGTTGATGGCGCTTCACGCACACTTTCTGCCACAGCATCGATATTCTCGGGTGTACGCACTGTTTTTGGCTTTTCACGCTTTTGGTTTATCGATGAGGATGCCAGTTTCTTTCACTTTTTCACAAGATAACGAACATACGGAGCTGACGGTGCTTCTCTTCTTCCAAAAACCGTACGCAATTTTCGCACACATTCTGCAACATTACCATGATTTTCAAAGTAATGTCGCAATATTTCCCAGCGTTGTTCAAGCGTATACACAACCATATTCGCTCAGCGGAAGGATAAAACTAATTATCTGTCAAATCAGACATGAGCTAAGTGTTACCATTCACGAAATAAGCACTAGTTGAAAAAAAAAAAGGTATTTGGCGGACCCTATAGTACCGTAATTGTATTACGATTATAGAAAAAAAATCTATATACATACAAGGGTATCACATTAAGCTCATTTTGGTTTGTCAGCTTTCAAAACTATTTTGAGATTACTACTCTATCACGAGGTTTGGGAAATTTACTGCTTGTGTGTAAATTTAAACAAAATTTACAGGAAAACCTCGATAAGCAGGACTAATTAACACAAAGAAAATTATTCTGCATACAATATTATCACTAAGGCTTATTAACCTTCCCCTTACTGTGCTAAATTATTATTCCGGCCCCGACGTTGTGTAATCATTACACAGGTAAAAAATTGCGATTTAAATCAGAAAAATAAGGATATTCATAGATGATCGCTTAAATGAATCATATTTGAAGTCAATAGTGATAATAATTGAAATTTTAAAGCTGAAAACATGAAAAAATCATCGGCTGACGCTCACAAAGCGGGCGAGAGAACCACCTCCGAGAGATGCCCGAAAGCGACTGGCCACTGGCTGTAAATCGTACGCGCTGTGGGTACGAACTGAGATTCCATTTCGTGGGTTCCCATATAGCGAAGTCAAGTAAGAGTGAGATGTGAATAGCTTTGTACCTCCCCCGCACTCTTCGCGTATCTTTGCATCCCATAGCGGTTTTTTAGAATGAATATACCTTTGTCACACACTAGCAGCGTTTGATTTTATTGGTGAATTTATTCCCGATTTTCACAAAATATCTCTATGTGCCCGATAAATGCTTATTAACATAAACACTATTTTTTTCATTCAATGCGTTAATGTATTATGGAGGAATACCTAAAATCTGAAGCCAGTATACTCGTATATGATGATTATAGAGATATTAAAGTTATTAGAAGCATTGTGTAGTCGTTACACATCATAGTTTAGAAAAGGTTAAAGATACATTAAAAAAAAATTGGTTAAATAGTACGCTGAGTCTATAAAAAATAATTCCATATGTAGGCATGAAATATTTATTGGGAGATGAATTTTTGAGTGAATTTGTAGTGAACGGGGTCAAAGTCTGGATCAGCGGCAATCCTGGCCTTGATGATGGCGGTGATAGTGACGCGAATCGAATCGGCCAAATCCTCATTCTTCACACAGTCGGCTATCACCCGTTTAGCGTTTGCTCCCACTGCACGAGACACGGCACCTGGAAAAAATATATATCTTCTGTGAATTGCAATACATACATACTTTAAGACGGCAGTATCAACCATTGTCATATTTTTTTTCCTTCTATTTCTTTTGTAACACCTACCCAATAAACAGTGCATTTAAAAATCATAAGGATGTCTTAGGTTTCGGGCGACTTCATTCAATGTATGCGTTGTAATGGTTAATACACACAGCGGACTTGAGATGATTTACTTGAAGGGATAGAAATGGACACCCGAAATGAGACATTCATTAAAATACAACGGATCATTGGCCGATTACAAAAAAAAAACATAACACGAAATGGGAAAAAAAAGAGCAACTGAGAAAGAACGGTACATACATAATATTTTAATGAGGCAGTGACAAAAATATATTATACAATTGAAAGACCATTCAAGTCAAGGTCTGAACAAGGTTTTGGTAGAGTCATAAAGAAATACAAAAATCATTTACGAAAAATTCTTTTTTTTTGATTTATTTAGACCGGTTGGTAGCTGAGTGGATAAACGCGTTGGATTCCCATCCGGGCGTCGTGGGTTCAATTCATCTGCTAGCTAAGTCCTCCATCATTGCACTAGAAATACCTTCCGCTTATTATGATGGCTGTAGGAGTTTCTAAAATATTGTCAGGTATTTAAAGTCTCAAGGGGAAGAAAATTTGGTCAGCTTTCAGATTTGAGCAGTCAAACGGTAAAGCTGTACATCAAAGAGTAATCTAGAATGACAGATTGTTTAAAATTCATCACAAATCATTGTATGATTGGTCAAAGTTTTAATAAGTTGCATGACTGATTTGTAGCCGATTGTATTTTGGTTATTTTGTAGATGAGTGGTCCAAAGCACCAGATTCACATACATGCATCGGGGGTTCAATTCTCTGAAAGGTAAGTCCTAGATTATT
This sequence comes from Drusus annulatus, assembly GCA_022651775.1. Classification (NCBI taxonomy): domain Eukaryota; kingdom Metazoa; phylum Arthropoda; class Insecta; order Trichoptera; family Limnephilidae; genus Drusus; species Drusus annulatus. The sequence goes on from JAGWCC010001104.1 coordinate 31,746, forward strand.
GCGCAGGCAACGATTTCAGCTTTTTATGTTGGGAGTAGGGTGAGTTAAAATATTGTTCAGTTATTCTTAACTAATATTATATGAAACGCATCCAATAGAAAATAATACAGTAGGAAAAAATGATACTTATAATTGAATAACAGATTTTAATAATTGTACAATACGTACCTTGAAGACTTCTTCCGGGTGAAGTAAATTTGCTTTGCAGGATTCTTGTCTTTATTCCTTGATGCATTGCAAACAGATATGCATCACTGTAAGGCATTGGCACCACAGGCGTCACTAGGCAGTCCTTGGTTATTATGTCAGCCCACACCTGACATATATATAAAAATGATATATATTATGGATATTGAAACAAGGGTGAATGCAGGAAACTCCATTAATGGAGTACTGAACGCTGTTGGCGCAAATAAGAAATTGTCCAAAGAAGCGAAGCTAGCAGTCCACAATGGAGTTCTTGTACCAACCCTGATGTATGGCAGTGAGGCATAGAACTGGCAGAAGAAGGATAAAAGTAGACTGAATGCTGTTGAAATAAGAACCCTGCGAAGGAATAATATTTGGATAATTTGTATAGCGCCGTTTTTGTGAAAAATCACCTCAAGGGCGCTGGTGCTGTAAAACCGTGTATGACCGTATTAAAAATGTGGATATCCGGAAATAATGCAAGGCTGATGTAAGCGTAATGAAAAGGATCAAGAAAGGGACGCTTGGATGGTCTGGGCATGTAGAGTGAATGAACGAAGAAAGGAGTGTGAAAAGAATATATGATGCGAAAGTGAATGGAAGAAGAAGTCGAGGACGCCCGAGGAAGACATCAAGTAAATCAAATACTTGAGTCGGGTCATGTGAAGAGTCAGATAACAGAAGAGTATGTATGAATGTGAATGAAGCAAGGAGTGTGTGCCAAGACAGAGTTGTATGGCCACTAATCCAAAATGGCTGATAATGCTAACATATGATAAACATATGTGTACCAACATAACAAAAAAAAAATACGTTAATCGAATGTACACAGCCCGCGAAAATAAAAAATTCACTGTACTCTATGTCTAATTTGTATCTGGTTTTCCCAATTTCTTAAAAACAATAAATTCAATAATATGCAAGCTTTCATACCCTGGTGCAAATAACGATATTAGTAGGTAGGTACTTTTTTTTACCTACCTACGTTTATAACGAATAATGGCTATAAGGAGCAAATTTGGTTGATCCCTTTGCGCTCGTTATAACCAAGTTCGACTGTATATACAGCTATTTTTTTCCATCCTCGTAGGTATGGCAATCCATTGATTGACCATGGGCTATTGTTGGAACCCATTAATGTGGACATATACTTTGACCTAGAATGGTAATACTATCTACTCTGCCCTCTGAAACCCCCATGGAGGTAAGAATACATGGTACGTAAGACAGGAATGAAACAACTTACCAAAGGAGGCGTAGGAGCAGAAATTATCTTGGCTCCTGAAGAAGGTCCTTGATCAGATTTCTTCAAAGGAACGGCTCCTTGATTCTTCTTTTTCTCTAAAACACATAACATTTACTTTTACAATACCCTGACTATCTGAACATGACACCATAAAATTTCGAGGATGGACTTTAGTTATTTCAATTATTTTATTTTATAGTGTATACCACACAAGAGTCCCAACTGCTCCCAAGCGTCCAGAGCCAGTGAGACTATGGCATCCCTTGTTGGGGTATGTTGTGAGGCTGAAGGTAATGGGTAGGAAGAGGAAGGTTGGGAAATACCTGGCTATTCAGATCTGGTCACCAAACATGGCCTAAAGCCATTTCAAGTAACGCTTCGATTCTGAATGGTGGTATTTCACCAGGGTGATGCTTGTAGTATCTACAACTTTGGAACGAGCTTCAAAAATAGTATATAATATTTTATATGAATTAAATGTGTTATGACACATATTAATTACATAAAATTTATTTGCGTACGCCGTATTTGAAACCACGACTTCTGTATTCGTAGTCGAACGTCTTACCACTCGACCACGGAGGCCGTCAAACACAACTCTCTCTTGGTACAGACTCTTAACCCTTTCACCGCGTTCTTGGTGTATATAGGGTAACGAGTGTGTGTGGCGCTTTTGGTGGTATTCATTCATACATTTTCTATGTAAATGAAAACATACACATTTGCTCATAGCGGCATAGACGTTAAGTTATACCGACTTATGGCATGACTCGATTCAAGTATTGATGATTGTGTTATGACTTTCTCGGACGCCCTCCATTCATTTGTGCGATATGCATTCTGCCGATACTTCTTGCCATCCATCTGTTTTACACGTCCAACAGGTGTTCATGAAACTTATATCACAATCCATATTTGTAATACGGTCGTACATGGTTTTACCGCACACACGATTAAGAGATATCATATCCAAAGACCTAAAGTTGGAAAATAGTTATAGGAAGGTAGCGATCAATGAATCAACATGTTACATGTTGGTTTGTTTGTTTTTGTGTTTTTATTTAGATGTATGCAAATTATTTTTTCACACATCTGGTAAAAAAATTAATACATTTCACAATAGTAGAATGAAGCACATAAGGTTACTATACACACATACATATTTATATATATAAATATATATATAAGTAGATGTAAATTGAAATCTTAGTGTGTATAAAAATCTAGGTTTTCTTTACATATTCAGCACGAATCCTACGAACAGTGCCAAGACTTGAGGCTTCTTTAAGGGCTTTTGGAAGGCTATTGAAAAGTTTTTGACCTTTATAAGAAACGCTGTTTTGAGTACACGCAAGTATAGTTTTGGGAAGCCTAAAATCATGACAACTTCTCGTAGGCTAATTGTGAACATTTACACTGTGTATAATATTATTGGGCAGATATTTAGGGAGCATGTTATTTTTATGCTTGTAAATCATCGTTAAAGTATTTTATGTTGTTTGGTTGTCATCGTGTTTAAATTTGGTGGAACTTACTTGGAGCACGAGAAAGCAGTGGCTGCAGGTTTGACTCTTTCTTCAGGAGCCACTCTAGGTAAGCATCGCTGTGTACTTCCGCAGTCAAGACCGGTTCATTTTCTACATCGTTCTTCATGATGGCATTCATTTTGGACTGCAACAGTACAGTATAGGTTTTTTCGTTTTAATTGTCTAATTAACAACATTTTATGATGCACACTATTCCTCCTCTATACTTACAAACATTGTGTTGCCGATGTCGTTACAGCTGTTCGCGATTTTCTAGTGGGTAAACCTGAAAATTAGACAAAGTATCGTTTAAAGAGAAGCGAAGACTTTATACATCAATCTTTGCAAGTTGGTGTAGTAAACTGGAGCATTTTTAAATGAGTTTAGCATGAATTACTAACTTTTAGGTACTAAGCAGACTTGCCGCACCGCCTACCAGGCGCACTGACAATAATATTTTGACAGTTGTGTTATTGTTTGTGGTATCTTTTAAAAATAACTATCAAAAAATGTTTTAAAATTTCTCTATGGTTCATGTGTTTATAAAGCGACAGGTAAGTACTTAAATATAAAAAAACTAACTAAGTAATGCAAGCCATAAAAAAGCAAGAAAAATAAATGTGATATTTGTAAATTATATAAATTACCACGTATGAGTTAATATAATTATGACTCTTTTATTAAAATAAATTTGTTGAATATTACTGTATTTTAATAAAAATGTTAATATTGTACAAAAATGCATTTATTGGTAGATTATTCCCAAGGAGGGAAAAAAAACTCATCCCGGGAAGGACAAATTATAAAATAAAAATAAATAATATTTAAAAAAAGTCATACATTTATTGAAAAGGGAATACAAAATAAAAAAGAACAAGCGAAAAAATACATTAAAAAAGATTCATGGAAGTAGAATTTTTTTAGATAAACATGATAAATATAACAAGAAAGATATTTACACATAAAAACAAAATACTCGTACATCACTGATTAATAAAATTACGAGAAAACATCCTTTTAGTGCTTTTACTATTTTTTTTTGTTCGCAACTGGGAGTTTTCATTATTTAGGTAATGCGTTGTATTGTGTATATGCAATGTATTGTAAGGAGCTAATTCCAAATTGACTAATGGGTTTGATTGCCGTACATTTATGGCATAGTTTTAAAAAAAAAATTATATCAAATATATAAAGCACTGTGATTAAGAGTACCTAAATAGTAAACAGCGCATTGGTGCAGTCAGGATCGGCCCTGCTTTTTGCCCTTTACCTTCAGCAACAGAATATTACTAAAAGTTCAAGACGCTATAGATCCAAAATTCAGGACGATACTAATAATTAATCTGGTATAAAATTAGTGTGGGTGTATGTTTTTTATGCTCTATAATCCATATGCGTTTAGTTGCTAGAAATCACAAAATGTTGGAGGAAAATCATTAAAACCCAAGTCAATATCGCACCTTAAATGATAATTTATCGGCGAGCACGATGAGAAATGCTGCTGTCTTATTATGTGGAGGTTCATTACACAAAACAATGGGCATATTGACAATTGTATCCGTTGGGCACGATCGCGTTGTATTTGCTAATGTATAAAATTTGATCACGTTTTTTCGGTAGCCGCATTGTAAACCCACAGTTGTATTGGGAGTCTTCAACCTGTTTACTAGCCCACTCGAATGCTAGAATTATAAAGACAGTACGAATCTCAATTTTTTTTAAAGGAATTACATCCTTAGTCAACCTTACATACTTACCTAAAACTTTTTATGAAACAAACTTGAAGTAACAATTTATGGAGGGAGAGCTAATTATTTTTACCCAACCTACATAAATTTGCAATAAATCACTTTCTCCGGGTTTTTACGTCGTACACCATGAGAGAGAAAGAGACAACGTATTTCATAGACCGCTTTTATATACTGTAAGGATGATCTTAAGGTCCTGGTTCACGGCGGGACTCCGCCCACATTTTTTTATTATGCCTCTAAACTTGACACAACTAAACGGTTTTTTAGGTTATATGCTATATTTTTGTTGATAAAAATACTGTGAAAAAGTGGCTGTACGAATAAACAAAAACATTATGTCGATATGTGATATGAATGGATGTATAAGTACTGTAGTCTTAGTCTTAGCCACGCCCAGGTGCGCCGATTCAGTTTAAAATTATCAAAAACAAGTCAAAAACTGACTTCACTGCCTTGGATAAATATTACTCTACCAACTCTATGGAAACAAATAAAAAGTTGCAACATGCTATAATTACTATTTAATTAATTTATTTATTTATAGTGAATACCGCACAAGAGTCCCAACTGCTCCTAACCGTCTAGAGCCAGTAAGACTATGGCATCCTCAATTGGGGTATTTTGTGAGGCTGAAAGTAATGGGAAGGGGAAGGAGATGGGGAAGAGGAAGATTAGGAAGTATCTGGCTATTCAGATCTGGTCAACAAACACGGCTAAAGCGATTTCAAGCAACGTTTAGATTCTGAATGGTGGTCTTTCACCAGGGCGATACATGGAGTATCTACCGCTCTGGAACGTGCCGCAAATAAACTTTACATTATTTTGTATGAATTAAAGGTGTTATGACACACTAATTGAATAAAAGTTATTGACGCACGCTGGGTTTGAGCCCGCGACCTTTGGATCGGAGTCGAGCGTCTTACCACTCGACTATGGAGGCCGTACTGCGAGAATTGTATAACTGATCTGCAATATATTTGTTAATGTAAAATATTTTTTAATAATGGAAATATCGAAGGCGTCTTTTATGATTTTCCGAAAAGAGAGAAAAAAACGACAATCAAAAAGCCAACGTGCGCTTTCCAAAAAGAATTTCCACAACCTTTTAAAGCAAGCCATTGTTTTCAAGTCTTTCCAAACATCTTTTCCTTTTAAGAATTGAAATATTTAATAGTAATAAAATAGTTAAAAATATATTTTTTTATTTCAACAGGAGTCAAATGACACACGTAAAGTTTTGTTCATGATCGTCAAACAAAAATATAACTATATTTTCGTAGAAAGCAATCACTTTGTGGTTTGACATATTTAAAGAAATGAAAAAAATAACTTTGTATAAGACCACGGATATTATTTTACCGGTTTCGCTTAGCCTAAGTATCATCATTCAACATTTTACTTAACAATACATTTTTTGTTGTTGGTTGGTATACTCGTAATTGCCCATCCCACTAGGCATAAGCCTGTGTTGGGGTGTCAATTTGTAAAAGTGGTTTTTTAGCTACATAGTAACATGTTAATATCGAAAATATAGTACATACGAGTACATAATAAAAATAAAATAAGTAAATGACAAATTTGAATATACAGAATCTACATAATAAGAACTAAATTAAACTTCCTTTTTAAGGTAAGTAATGATATTGCTTTTAAAGGAGCTATAAAATTTTATACATCGTATTTTTTGTTTAGTTTAATTTTGTACCCTGATGTTGTTTAGGCTAAGCGAAACCGGTCGGTCACAAATATTAAAATAATTTTCGTGGTCTTAAACAAAGTTATTTTTCATTTCTTTAAAAAGACAACTGATTGTATATAAATTTTATGACGCATTTTCAGGAGCTAAAGCTGATTATATACATTTTGTTTGGCGTCCGAAATAATAATCGATAATTTCTGAGCGGATGGAATTCGACTCCTGTTTTTGTAATAACTGGAGGACGTCCGCTTTTTTATCATTGCGTTTCGTGCGGCCCGAAGGCTTTTTGAATGGAAATATGACATTACCTCCTCCATGTTAAATCCATCGACATAAACACAATACTACCCACCGTATAATACCTCGATCATATACCGTAGAGAATGAAGATTGGTTATACTAAATTCAAGTTACGGTATTTAAGGGGTATAAAAGAAAAGGCTGCAACCTTTTTCATCCAAAATTATTTCTTGAAAAGTTGAGAAAGCGTCTTGTACACTTTTCTTTCGTGAATATGTTGAGATAAAATTAGAGATTATTGTTTCAAATTGTTCCTATATTAATGTACACAAACATTTTGATACACAAACTTCTCTATTTCTTTAAAATTATCATTGAAAAGTTGACAGTGCTACAGAACCGTTTTTGTAGATTGCTGCCTTTGCTTTTAAGCCACTCATCTATTAAACTTTATGTCGACATTTTCAAAATAGCAGTTCTACAGGAGAGCTTTTTTATTTTATTTTTTATTCCAGAAGGTATGCAGGAGTAGTGCAATGCAATACCTTCCATAATTGATAATAATAAATAGTCACAATAATTATAAAATAAATGTTGTGATACACACAATAATAATAATAATAAAATAAACATAAATTCGTAAGAAAAAAAAAAGTTGTGAATATCATTTTAATCGAGCGTGCTTCAAGGTGGTCTCCGCATCATCTGCAGCTGAGCCATTCAGATGCAGCCACGACAATGACGTTGGTTGAATTCCGTGTCCTCCCCCAGAAGCTGGCTAGTCGGTGGAGATGTAAGGCGGGGAATGAGTGCACCCTCCCTTCGGTGAACATTGTAGAGACACTGCAGAATTTTGGAAGTTGCAGTAGTTGCCTATAAGCATTGTTGTAGCAAACCCTCAACTTGTTCCATTGCGCTGTTGGGTACTGTATAATTTCTAATTGATTAAACTCTAAGAGTTTCCTTGTTTTTAGTATAAGATTCCTAATTAATATCCTTACAGAATTTAAAGTGGCTTACTAGTGTAAAAATAAAACATTTTATTTATAAATAGAACACATACACTTTGTTTATAACCACTTTATTATTTAATATTATGTCTACCGGTTTCGGAAGTACCCTTCCATCATTTTATTTATTTCTAAAAGCTCTATTGTACAATGTTTGTTTTGCAGGTGTCTTAGTTTACCTAGGGGGCAGCGATATGTGGACCACGTAATCTCTATCACCGGCGCACGGCCGGGAAAAATGCCAAGAGCGCGCCCAAAATTTGTACACAGTTGACATTCGACACATGAGAACAGGTCGCTTCTACGACTCGTTCTTTGTTCAACGGTTCGTCTGTGGAACGATTTTCCGATCTCTCCTGCAACATGAGCCACATCAAGACCTAGGTTTGGTCCTTCTTTTCGTCAAAAAGACCCTCCACACAGCATCCTAAAAGATGGCATAGTCCCCGAGATAAATTATTTTCCTCAATTATTGTGTGGAGTTTTTTTTACAGTGAATACCGCACAGAGTCCCAACTGCTCCAAACCGTCTAAAGCCAGTGATACTATGGCATCCCTTATTAGGGTATGTTGTGAGCGGGGAGGAAAGGGGATGGGAAGAGGAAGGTTGGGAAGTACCTGGCTATTCAGATCTGGTCACCAAACACGGCTGAAGCCATTTCCATTCCATTCGATTCTGAATGGTAGTCTTTCACCAGGGCGATACTTCGAGTTTCTACCACTCTGGCACAGTTGACATTCGATACATGATAACTGTTTGCTTCTACGAGTCGTTCTTGTGTTCAACGGCTCGTCTGCGGAATGATTTGCCAACCTCTGTGTTTCATCCCTCCAGTTACATGGGCCTCTTCAAGGCCTAGGTTCACTCCTTACTTTCGACTAAAGACCCTCCACACAGCATCCCCAAAGATGACATAAGCCCCGAGTGAAATGATTTCTCTCACAGCCTCCTGTGCGGAGTTAATGTAAAAAAAATACAGCTAGCACGCCCGTCGTTGCTAACATAATTTCTCAATTTGTTCCTTCAACCTTTTGATATGTGATGTTGACGAAGAAACAAAAAAATAAAAATCTTCTTTTCGAGGCAATGGATGGTATCCTCTTGTGGTTTTTGCGCCCCCACGGTGTATAAATATGTCTTACTAGATACTGCCACTGTGCGGTATGTACCACGTGATACTTGCAGCCATCGTGAAACTTGGATGATATGCAGCAAATTGGTATCACGAAGTATCATTGTTTTTGCTCTTTGAACAAATAAAAGATTGAGTTCGGACTGGAAGCGAATTTCGACATTGTTTTGTATTCCCATGAGCTCAAATTATATAGAATATTCATAAATTACCTTTATTATTAATTTATTCATGATATGTATTTAACGATGTACATGGCCTGTTCAAAAGAAAAGGTGAATTTTGAATTTTCGCAGGCTGTGTACATTCGATTATCGTTTTTGTTGTCGTTATGTTGGTACACATATGTTTATCACATGTTAGCATTATCAGCCATTTTGGATTAGTTGTTTGTTTTTGACAACTGGAAAGGTTAGTCACGTTTTTGTGTGTTCTTCGATTTTTTACTCTTGAAAAAAATTTTAAGTGCGTTGGAGCACTTTATTCCATTTTTAACGCAAAATTTAATACATATTCTTTGATCCATTTTTTTCAAAAGTAAAAAATCGAAGAACACACAAAAACATGACTAACCTTTCCAGTTGTAAAAAACAAACCATACATCCAAAATGGCTGATAATGCTGACATATGATAAACATACGAGTACCAACATAACAAAAAAAAAATCGATAATCGAATGTACACAGCCCGCGAAAATTCAAAATTAACCTTTTCTTTCGAACAGGCCTCGTATTCCTCTCTTCGTTTGGTATTGCTTGACATCCTTATTTTTGTAGTCGTAGTGTAGATGATGTGGATACAAAAACAATCTATGGTTTTAGAAAATAGTTCGTTAGTTAATCCTTTGGCCGACTGCAATGATAACTTTATCAAGCTATATCTGTGTGAGAAAGGAAAAGAGAGATGAGCCAATAAACGCAGATGTTCAGAAGAGCCAAAACAAAATTGAGGAGCTTTGTTTTTTAATGTAATCATTTCATATGTCGCATGTCCCTTTTCAAAAAATAATAGCATATTATATTATTTTCTGATTCATTAAATTTTTCAGTTCTAGATATATGTATCTAAGGAACAACTTTGCAAACTTAACCCAAAACTCGTTTTAATTGACTCATGCCTCTTTTCCTTTCGCCCAGAGATATTACAATTGCTAAATTCGATTTTTTTTCAACATTTTATTCGTCAATAGACAGCAACCACGCGTAGTAAAAAATAAATTTAAAAAATGCTTTGAGTAACTACACATTCATTCGACGCGCTTATTTGCGGACAGCATAGTCGTGATATTTTCCCCGGGACCAGTAAAGAACATAGCATCGTCCAAATAAATGTACCAAAAATACATTACAGAAGAACGTGGTCACTTAAAATCGTGACACTGAAAAACGACACTACATACATTCTCGGTACTTCGATTATTTGAACACGTCATAACACCTTTGGGTTTTACTAACGAGGTTAATGATTCAGCACTCATAATTAATACAGCTGACTGTAGTTTTATTTATAAGTACATAAACTCTATTTCAACCATAAATCAAAAAACTACACATATAATAACAAGAAAATATTCATAAACATAATACAAGGACATGCAAAGAAATTAAACTATTAAGCAATAGGTAAAAGGTATGTTGTAAGGCTGAAGGTAGTGGGGAAGGGAAGTAGACGAGGAAGATGAAGGTTGGGAAGCACCTGGCTAGATCTGGCCAAAAACGGCTTAAGCCATTTCAAGCAACGTTTCGTTTCTGAATGCTAGTCTTTTACCAGGGCGATACTTGGAGTATCTACCACTCTGGAACGTGCCGCAAATATACTTTTTATTATTTTCATATAAATTAAATGTGTTATGACACATATTGATTAAATATAAGTTATTTGCGCATGTCGGGCTTGAACCCGCAACCTTCGGATTCGTAGTCGAGCGTCCTACCACTCGACCACTGAGGCCGTCAAACAACAACCGTCAACAAACAAAAGGCCGGCTTACTTTATGAAGGGTTGAAATGTTATAATGAGCTACCGGAAACCATCAAAATTATGCCAACTAACCCATTTAAAATATATTACTAATATCAAGTAGTATATAAGTTAATATTATTATTAAGTCAAAAAGAATATGAATTATGAGTAGATACTTTGTAAACTTTGAGGTACAAGTAACTAATATAAAATAGGACTAAAAAAAACTCTCACGTCGACATTTTACCATTTTAGTGGTACTAAGTTTTGATCACTTGTGAGACTTTATTAGTCTAGCGCATCGGTGATCTACCATCTATATATCGTCGCCAGAAAAGCAAAAGGGCTGAAGCGCCATCTTGGAGAGTTTACACCAGAGCATTTAAAAGTTTTGTTTTGTTTTACAATAATATTTATTGGATTTTGAAAAAAAAGTCAACTTAGCCAACTCAATACTCTCACTGAGTTACCTGAAGCGATACAAAGCAAAAAAAGTCCCGAACTTGTGTCGCTCGAGTCAAGCCTTCTCCCAAATGGTAAATATATTTTAGATGGCTGAAGGGCCGCGAAAGTCTTCAGAATCAAACAAGAGTCAGAGCATTCGATACAGAAAAAAAAACTCATTAAAACTGCATATTTAACTAATTTTTGACCAAAGTGTCGCTTAAGTCCTTTTGTCTTTACAGCGACGATATATACACACGAAAACCCTGATTCATGTTAGCATCCAGTGAAAAATCAACACTCAAAAGTTTACCACCCCAGTGTGACTATTTTGACTTACGGCAGTGTGCGATATATGCGTAGAATAAAGAAGAATGATGTTCGAGCATTATCTCTTCAATGGATTTATTATGATAAAACCCTCGCAAATTAGTAAATATTTGTATGCGCTTCGAGGGGAATCGAACCCGCGGTCACCGCGCCCGAAGGTTGCGACTACAGCGGCGCGGTAGCCGCTACCCATCACAAAGTGTAAATCCTTCCCTCCGTCCGATTTTATCAGCCGCACTTAAAATTCTCCAGCTTTATTATTAGCCATAATAAAGTGTGTTGTTTTGCTCCGCTCGGATTAAAGGTGGGTTCTCACGTGGCGGCCAAGCCCGGTAGCTGGCGGCCGGTCACGGAGGGGACGCCCCCAGCCGGCCGGCTACCCGGCGATCCCGGCAGCGGGGCGATCCCGGCAACCCGGCAACCCGGCGAACGACGACAAGCAAGCCACGCAGCCGTACTGACCTGCAAATCTACTTATAATGTGCACATTCCGGCTGCTGATTGAGATGCATTCGTCCACTAACCATTACCTGCCGTACGCTTCATGTTTCTTTTTCTTCAAAGGCTTTAAGGGTAGCAACATAAATAAATAAATATATATTTTTAATTGTTATTTTATAAATCATTATTAATAAATAGATTATCAAATTAAATAAAACTTTGTGTAAGACCACAATTTTAATTTTAATGACCAGCCGGTTTCACTTAGCCTACGCATCATCAGGGTGCAACATAAAACTTAACAAAAAATACGATTTCGCGGTTATATATACATACAGAGGGAGAACACAATATAAAATAAAATAAAAGAACAGTGAGAAAACAATAGAATGACATTTAAAATTATAACAAAGGAACAAAGAGAAAGAGACAGATAATTTGAAATGATAAAGGCAAAGCGTCAACTGAAAAGGTGATTAAAGAATAATGATTAATTTTATGAGTTTACAGGAAATCTACCTTATTATACCTCACAGGATTATTAAACCTAAAGATATTCCAACAACTTTGTAAATTTAGGGAAAAAAAAATATACCATGGTGTTTATTAATTATTAAATATTGTATTTGTCAATTATTTTTTCAGTGTTTTTCATGATACACATAACATATTTTTTACAATGTTTATTAGTTATATTATATAACAATTGAAATTGAAATAAATGTTCCTGATTCTTATTGTTTAAGACGCCATAGTACATTCCACCTGAGTACATTCAGAAATAATATTGTCTACTTAAACCTACTGTCTTAATTGTATCGACCAAATAATAAGAGAGAGTGTACTAATGTAGACATTTTTGTCGACAATTTGTACAGTTTCAGAAAGAAAGTCCTGCTATTGCTTCAAAATATGTTACAATGATTGGGCTAATTTTAGTATGACTTTTGTCTACCATATCTTCGTGTCTATTTCTTCTATTTGTTTTATTTATCATCGAGTTTTCTTCTCAAAATATATTTTTTTTTTATAATTGTAAAGGGTCCGCCAAATAATTTTTTTTTTTTGAAAATGCTATAAAAAAAAAACTACTGAATATTTTCTCAAATTTCTTTTTTTATTTATAAGTACAATCCTTCCGGTTAATAATGAAAAATAATTTCATTCAAATGGCTGCCTCGGCTGGTCATGCAGTAGCCTACACGATCGGTCCAATTTTTAAGCACATTATCGATTGTGTGCAGCTGTATTTCACCAATGGCTTCACGAATATTGTCCTTTAAAGCGTCAATTGTCTCTGGCTTGTCGGCGTAACATTTATCTTTGAGGGCACCCCACAAATAATAGTCCAACGGTGTCAAATCGCAGCCCGAGGTGGGTTAAACGACATCAGCTCTGCGGCTGATAATGCGATCTTCAAAAAACAGGGCGCAAAACATCGAGTGTAGCTTCGGCTGTGTGGCACGTAGCGCCGTCCTGTTGAAACCAAATGTTGCCAATATCCTCCTCTTCAATTTTTGTGAACAAAAATTCGTTCAACATGGCCCGATAACGATCGCCATTGACTGTAACGGCCACTCCTTGCTCATTTTCAAAGAAAATGGCCCAATTATGCCTTCTGGACCAAAATCCGCACCAAACAGTGACTCGTTTTGGGTGTACCGGCTTTTCAATGTATGCGTGCGGGTTTTCTGTGCCCCAAATACGACAATTTTGCTTGTTTACATACCCGCCAAGATCAAAATGAGCTTCATCCGAAAAGATGATTTTTTGGCAAAATCGGCATCTTCTGTAAGTCGATCGCAGGCCCACTCAGCGAAGCGAAAACGCATTGGATGGTCAGTTGGCTTCAACTCCTGAACCAATTGGACTTTGTATGGCGTCATACCAAGGTCTTTATGCAAAATTCGTCTCAATGATGTCTCCGAAATGTTCAATTGTTGAGAACGACGGTGAATTGATGTTGATGGCGCTTCACGCACACTTTCTGCCACAGCATCGATATTCTCGGGTGTACGCACTGTTTTTGGCTTTTCACGCTTTGGTTTATCGATGAGGATGCCAGTTTCTTTCACTTTTTTCACAAGATAACGAACATACGGAGCTGACGGTGCTTCTCTTCTTCCAAAAACCGTACGCAATTTTCGCACACATTCTGCAACATTACCATGATTTTCAAAGTAATGTCGCAATATTTCCCAGCGTTGTTCAAGCGTATACACAACCATATTCGCTCAGCGGAAGGATAAAACTAATTATCTGTCAAATCAGACATGAGCTAAGTGTTACCATTCACGAAATAAGCACTAGTTGAAAAAAAAAAAGTTATTTGGCGGACCCTATATAATAACTGGAATGTCACGTAAGTGAGAATATCTGTTAAAACAAGTATAAATAAATAAACATCGTAGGGTAACTGCAGAAAGTTGGTAACTTCATATTTTAGGTATTTTGAGTAAGTGATGCTTTTAATGTTTGTGTATAAAAATCTATTTCTGAAATAAGTTTGGGCCCCTCTTATGTCGTTAAGTAGATAAATATTTTTTATTATTCTTATTTTTTTATTTGTTTATAATTATTAGAAAATAACATATTGTAAAAGCATTGATAAAATTTAGTTAATTAAGGAACAAGTGAATTATAATAGTTTTGAAATATTTAACATTGACTAATTAATTTCCCATAACCCTGACTTTATAAAAAAATATTAAACTTTAAATAGAGGTTACTTCAAAACAAGTTTTCTTAAACATTTGGCAGTAAAAACCTCACGATAATATCATATACTGTTATTAATAAAATTATTTTACAGCATTTTTCAAATGTCGTTTTACACTATTTATATATACGCCATTACTTTTATTATAATCATCTGCTCATGTGAATATAAGTACAATGCGAGTACATTTAAACGGACTTTTTGTCAACTGGATGCGGTAAATAAGTTTTTCAAATTGTTTTTTTTTGGCTTTTAAAGAAAAACATTTAAAGATTTTTTCCTTAGATTATCATTAAAATTTAAGGAAAAATCTGAGCGTAGCAACACCTCTCTTACCCAAGGCAAACCTATTGTCCGGGGTCCTTGACTCAGATTTTTACTATGCTAGTAAATCACAGTATTATCAGCGTAAAGTGGAAATTTTCCTGGGATGCCTCATTTAGTTATATCATTGAAGTATAATAAGAAAACTAGAGGTCCAAGAATCTTGCGGCACTCCACAGGCGATTTTCCCCAAGCCCAAGACACCTCTGATTTCGACAAGACAGAATCTATTAGCTTGGTAACACTCACTCATTTAAGGAAACCTTGTTTTTAAAGAAACCATGTTTTTTTTCCATTAAAAAACTTGGTCCAGTTGAAGAAAGGATCATTAAGAAAAAAAAACACAATTTAAATAGAATACAAAAATAAATTATAATAATGTAAATTAAACCGACTAACCAACCTTCGCAGAGTTTTCCCAAAGAGATAAGCAAAAAAATGGACAGCCACAAAACTCTGTCTTAGCACAAGCTCCTTGCTTTATTCACATTCATACATACTCTTCTTGTTATCTGACTCTTGACACGACACGACTCAATAATTTGGTTCACCTGTTCGTGTCATGTCTTCCCTCTTCCCCTACTTCTTCTACCATTCGCTTTCGGGTCATATATTTTTCGGACATGGTTAAATATGAGAAAAGTGTGATATCGTTGACAAGATTAAATCGGTGTTTTATCGCGTTCTATCCTCTCTGGTCGGTGTTTCTTAACCACCAGCTGCAAGCCACTCACGTCTAATTGCAAATCGATGAATCGTTAAGTGGAATCACATTTAATTTTTTTCAGCACGACCATTAGCAATTATTTTTAAATCAATCTGGAAGAAAAATATTATCGCTGAATTTTACTGGGGAAACGGCAACAGTGTACTTCAAATTATATGCAAGCTCAACAAGAATTGTCTGGGAATATGGTATAAGTAGGGTAGCATTATACTAATTTTTATATTTCGCGATATTGAATAAATTGATAATGCGCACGATAGTCAGTGGCGCGCACTTCTCCCACAGAAGTCAATATATCGGATAAAAAAATAGCCACGACAAATCGAAAACTTATCCATACAGTTGGGGGCGATGCTACTAGAGATGTTCTGCATACAAAAAAACGCCAACACAGGCACAACTGTGTAGTTCGTCACATATTTAAAAAATATATAATAATAAAATTTTCTCGCAAAATTCAAGAAAACTGTACAGTTTTCACGTTTTTCCCGTTCACGAGTTGGTATGCCTTTGGGAAAATATCAACAGATGGCAGTAGTGTTCCGAAACTTACTCATATTTTTCGGGTTTATGTGAATTTTTTTACATAAATTTGACTTTCCTTGCAGTTATAAATTACGTAAATAAATTTGCACACAACATATATTCAACGAGAATAAATCTTAAAAAAAAAAAAATAGAAACATCTATAAAACCAACGAAATGATGATTGAATCATTTAAGTGATGATGACATTTGTAACGAATCCGTGGCTTGTCTCGGTTTGGATTTAGGTTAATTTTATGTCTCTCTTCAGTATACAAATGTTAACCGTCATGTGTACATAATAAACAAATTTTAATTATAGCAAAACAAAATGATAAGTATATATAAATAATAATATGTAGTAGTAAAAGTAATACATTTAATACTTATATTCATTCACCCAAAGTCTCGAAATGCTGTTGTTTGTTGGATATCGCGTTATTAGAGAAATAGCCGACTAAAGGCTTGAGGGTAAGCGCATCGGAATATAATCCTATTTAAGCCATATATCCACGGATCACCAATTAATGGTGAAGTGCAGCAATGTTCGTATTTCATGCAGAATTCGCTCATGTTCCGATGAACGATATTCCGAGAAATAATACTTTAAATAACAATTGCACAACAACGACGGTTTTTTTAAACAAAAAAGTTTAAATTAGGCCCTCCGCACACGAGGGAAGCAAAAAAAAAGTTTGCAACTCAAATTGCTCTCCTGTGTATTTTAATGACGATCCGAACAAGACGCAACCAGTTTTCAACGTCGACGCAAGCAATCTCTCCCAACTCGCCGCGCTAGTCGCTTGCGCGTTGCCGTTTCCAGTTGCGCCGTATTTGCCTAATGTTCTAGAGAAATTTGCAACATTTTCGAACACGAAAACATCAAATTGGTTCATGATTTTGGTAAAAAAAACCCTTGTATTTATGATTATACGCTCATAGACATTTTTGAACCCAATATGATTTAATATATATATATGTATATAGATAATATGATTTTAACTATAACTTCAAAAAGAAAGACAAACATCCCGGGCTACGATTAACATGACAATATTTGAAAAACTCATACTGCCATCATAAAAGTAAAGTTTTTCATGAGATAGAGATTTTAAATGAGATAATGACTCGCTATAATGAATAGCTGAGAGGACAAACGCGTCGGATTCCCACCCGGAAGTCGTTGGTTCAATTCTTCTGCAGGCTTAGTTATCCATCATTGCACAAGCAACATCTTCCGCTTCTTATGATGATAGTAGGAGGTTTTCAAATATTGTCAGGTTATTCGTAACCCGAGAATGTTTGTCTTTCTTTTTTAAAATAAATAAATACTAAAATCGCAGCAATTTGAGTAGCGTCGTGAGCGAAGTTCGGCCGCCAACCAATTTAAGTTGGGTTTAGGTTGCCCTGTGTGCACAAGGCCTAAGCTGCTTAACTATTATAACGTTTTCTAATACAATCTTAGCTTAACTTTTTACACTCGAAAGTCCATTTAAAGGAGACATTACAAACCCACCCCAACTCGGTAAGCAAGTGTGATCTGGGAAGAATATACGCAATAGTAATTTAAATGAGGTTTTACCGAAATCGGACGAGGGTATCGGATGCTCAATCACCAAGAAATCTGATTCTATTTCGATTTCAAGATTTTAATAAAAAAATGCAATTTTTATCAACCACTGGTAAAATGTTTTTTTTTTAATGAGGTTTCAAACATTCAATATTCAACCCAACTTATCTTAAGTTGGCACAATCAAATTTAATTAACCTAACCTTAACAGAGTTAACTATTTTGACGGTTTCTACTCAATTTGAGATCGGATTTAATGTCGTTTGCCGGTACAGACGAAATCGGATTTTCAGAATTTGATTTTCCGTGATAGCGTCCGACACCCATTTCATGCACCATTAAAGCAGAACCCAGACGACTGCCGTAAAAGGCTTTAAAGGTAACATACCAAATAGATCACCCGACGCGACCATAGAAGTATTAGTTTCATAGGACAAAGCAAGAATTTCATACAACCTTTGGTTTGATTGGTTATGTCCTAAGTATTGATATAATAAAACGAAAATAAAATTATCCATAAGTTTCGCCGTGTATATTTCATTAGTCGGGAAGGGTGTAACAGAGATACTTACTTCATCAACATTCATACCTATCTATATAAATAAGAAGAAAACAAAAATTACCTAAACATAAAAAAAGGAGACAATCTCAGAGCAATAATATACAAGAGAGAGCGCTGCTGTAGTCAGTTTTTATGAGGTTTGCTGGACTTAACCTGGACGTGGCTAGGACTAAGGCTAAGGTATTTATACATCCATTCATAGCACATGTCGATATAATGTTTTGGTTTATTCGTATAACCACTTTTTCACAGTATTGTTATAAACAAAAATATAGCATGTAACCTAATAAACCGTTGAGTTATGTTCATTTATTTCGCGTATCAAAACGTGTAAGTGGAGTCAACGGAGACGCGGGCACGAAGAACATTCTAACAATACTTTAAAGCGGTGTGATAATTTGGGAGATTTTTTTATCTCTTTCTTTCTCCCAAATTTGTACAGGTTGGATAAAAAGAATTAGCTCTCTCTCCATATATTGTGACTTCAAGGAGACAATAATACCTATGAAAATAATGATGTGATCCAATTGAAGAAAAATAGTTCCCTGTCGTGCTTCCTTGGGCGTCTCCGACTTCTTCCAATCGCTTAACAAGGAAGTTAGTCAGCTATATGTACCAAAAAAAATAAGACCGATCCCTCCAAACAATCATTTCGAAAAACTGAAATTATGTAACGAATGCGAATCTAATGTATTAAACATCTTAAAGGTAAACATTCCCAGATTACGAATAACCGGAAAATATTTGAATTATTCCCGTCATAAAAAAAACTGAAGTTGTTGCTTGTGCATTGATGGACGACTTAGCTTTTTTCATGAATTTCTGATAGTTTTAATTTAAATACATATCTGTTAAATATTATTTTCTCGTTTTTTATTTGGTTGGGTTAGGTTAGGTTAGGTTAGGTTAATACTAAATTAATGCGCACTTGAAGTGGATTATCACAAAACTGCACTATATATGAGGGGCTTAGAAGCAAAGGCAGCAATTTATATATATATATATATATATTATATTGAATGTTATTATTTATTATTACTATATATTATTATTATTACTATGTTATATATATATATATATATATATATATATATATATATATATATATATATATATATATATATATATATTGAATGTTATTATTATAATTAGTTTACACTTGGCTACAAACCGATAGTATATTGACGCTGGAAAGGCAAGAAAGCTTAAGCGACACTTTGGTAAAAAATGAGTTAAATAAGCACTTTTATTGCGAAATATTGCGACTCTTGTTTTATTCTAAAATCTTTTGTGGCATCTAATATATATTTACCATTTGGGAGAAGGCTTGACTCAAGCGTTTTTTTAGCTTTTTGTCGCTAAAATGCTCACATTGAGTAACCTGAGTCAACTTTTTTTTCAAAATCTAACCAGGTACTGAAGACTTATGAATTTTACTGTCGATATAAAGTGTTACTTAGCGTATTTTTTATAGTGAATACCGCTCAAGAGTCAAAACCGTCTAAGGCTAGTGAAACGATGGCATCCCCAACTGGAGTATGTTGTGAGGTTGAAGGTAGTGGGGAGGGAGATGCTATGAGGAAGGTTGATAATTACCTGGCTATTCATATCTGGTCACCAAACACGGTAAAACCATTTCAAGTAACGTTTCATTTCTGAATGATGGTCATTTACCAGGGCGATACTTTGAGTATCTATGGTACCACTCTGGAAAGTGCCGAAAATATACAGTACATTATTTTATATAAATTGAATTTTATTTGCGCCCGTCGGGTTAGAATCCGCGACTCTGGATTAGTAGTCAAGCGTTCCGCATTGGAGTATAAAATAATGTGATTTAACCCGAGACGAATAAATGATTAAAGATCCTCGCACGCCACTGCGACGACCGATCGTGAGTAGGAGATATTAATTTTTATTTCCTTCTCCTCGGCTCCGTCTGCATTAATCCTATATTGTGCACAAACTCGTATTTAGCGTTTATTTATTAAAATTACTATTGATTTGATTGATGCCTTATGTTGTAATTTGTAATCTGGTATTTTTGCTGCATTCGTATCGCTGCTTCCAGCCAGCCTGGGA
This sequence comes from Drusus annulatus, assembly GCA_022651775.1. NCBI lineage: Eukaryota > Metazoa > Arthropoda > Insecta > Trichoptera > Limnephilidae > Drusus > Drusus annulatus. The sequence goes on from JAGWCC010001104.1 coordinate 52,227, forward strand.
TAATGACGCCGCCCGCCCCGGCCGCTGCAGGGCCCCTCTCGACCCGCGCCCCGCGAGCTGCCCGAGCGAGTGGCGGGTTCGAATGCGGATTGATCACATTGTGACAATAAAATATTTAAATATTTTCGTATTATTGGTTTAAATAACCCGTAGTGTCAATATTAGAATCAAAGAACATCAGATGTTTAAATAATCGCGGTTTTTCGAATTGGCCAATCATCTTATTGAAAAAGATCATACTTTCAATAAAAGCACCGGTGCTCATATTCTCCATAAAAATGATCATGGCAACAGATTAAATAATTTTGAAGCACTAGAAGTAGAGAAAGCCATTTAAATTAGTAGTGATATTTTTAACAATCAATTTATAACTCGTCCAGTAGTCCAATATTAGGTATATTTCCCGTAAACTCATAAAATTTCTCATTATTTTTTTCACCTTCTCATTTGTCATTTTGCTTCTTTAATTTCATATTATCTGTCTCTTTCTCTATGTTGCTTTGTTATAATTTAAATGTTATTTTTTTAAATTTTATTTCATATTGTGTTCTCCCTCTGTATGTAAGACTATATATAACCGCACGTATTTTTTGTTAAGTTTAATTTTGTACCCTGATGATGCTTAGGCTAAATGAGACTGGTCGGTCATAAAAATTAAAATAAAATCTGTGGTCGAAGGACGGTGATAGTCATCTATGCAAGGATGTATGAGTTGATCGTTTTTTATATACTGGTATTTTTTTCGTAGTGAAATCTCTTTGTAATATCTGTGTGTGAAAGAAAGAACGGAATGCGTAAAAAAATCATGTTCTGAGTTCAGTATGCAGAATTGTTCCTTAGATACATATCTAGCAAGGAAAAATGAGATGAATCAGAAAATTAAAAATAATGTAGTATTATTTTTTTGAAAAAGGACACATATTACATCCAAAATGTTAAACTCTCCTGAATATCTGCCTTTATTGACTCATCCCGTTCTTCCTTGCGCACACAGATATTATCTATTATCAAAAGCACCCAGAGTGGTAGATACTCTTAAGTATCACCCTGGTGAAAGGCCACCATTCAGAATCGAAACGTTGCTTGAAATGGCTTTAGCCGTGTTTGGTGATCAGCTCTGAATAGTCAGGTACTTGCTAACCTTCCTCTTCCCATCTCCTTTCCCTCCACACTACCTTCAGCATCATAACATACCCAAATTGGGGATGTCATGGTCTCACTGGCTCTAAACGCCTGGGAGCAGTTGGGACTCTTGTGCGGTATTTACTATAAAAAATGAAAATAGCTTTTTATTAATGTTTTTATACCAGCAGAACTGGGTGGTCGGTGCAATACCAAATCTGCCATATTACACGAGAATAATTATTTAAATAAAGAAAAACAATACAAAGAGAACCATAAAAATTATAGAAACAAAAACTTATATTTATAATAAGTAACATAATAATCTAATTATATAATCTTTTTCAGCTTAACTTTATACTCTATCTTCAGACTGATAAATTTTCAAGGATTTTTATTATATAATAGGTACTAAAGAGCTCTAGAAAGGAAATAGATTAAAATTGAACAATCTGAGGATGCCCGTAATCGGTGAAACTGGTCCAGTAAAAAACAAACGAAATTTTTTCATTTTTTATTTATTTTTATTGACCAAGGAGAGATGTAACGCAGTAATTTTTACTTCAGGCGTATGTTACGGCGTATTTGTGAAAGATAACATGATTTGACATTAATCTAACAAAGATTAAATCTTTGCGGTACAGCAAATCAATCAAAGATGGATCAAATTTCTGAATTCCCAGAACCAACGAATGGTGTCAAACAGGCGGGAGGGAATTATTTAAGATGCTTTTGTACTGATGTATAATTTTTACACACATACCCAAATCAAATCTATTTCCAGTATTATTACGCGTGTACAAATGTTTTTAATTGATCCTCATAACAAAGGAGCCAACACCGAAAAGAAACAGTGCTCAATTTACTCACGAGCTATCGCGTCAATACGCAAAAGAGTGCAGCAAATTTGATTGGCACAAGAATAATTACGCTTGACCATCGACACCCCGATGTGCCCACCGTCCCGAGAGACATGTACTATTCATAACTTTTAGATCGCATTTTGATTGGATTCGAACAGTCGAAAAGTCGGCATTCGGCGGTTCGAATTATTCGAGAATCCGCGGATTCGCGGCCCTCCCTGCCCAGATTGGCGGAGGTTCGCTACTGTTCCGCTGCGCACAGCGCCTCTCTTCAGCTGTATTGCACATTGCATTCTTACTCCCAACAGCCGCGCAGGGATGTGCGCAGACGGATACCGTGTATACGCAGCGAGCAGCGGGTAGGTATGCGCAGATTGCAGCCGCCGTGGGTTTACTTCTCGGCGTTTTCTCTCGGTCTTCCGAGCCTTGCCCCGCGAAGTTTCCTCCACTCGCAAATTGCTCACGACTTTCAGTATTGTGAAATTATACATCTATCGGCTGAATAGTTCGAAATGATAAACTCCGAAATTATCCGGTAGTTCGATATTCAACAATTTATTTAACAACCTATGAGCTGAATAAATTGTTCGAAATTCTGTCTACAATTTTTTTAATGGCGCACTGTAATTGTTATTGCAGACGCGAGTCGACCAGGCTGTCGAAATGTAAAATGTTTTATTGTGAATTATTTACGAATCGTATAAAATTATTTCAGAATGTAACAAGTTTTTTCTAGTGGCGATTTGTATTTGTCATGATTTTCTTAAAAAAATGCGTAAAAAGATAAAGATTATACTAATAAAAAATACTTAGTTTATTAATAATTCCTGTTTTGCATATGAAATGATGTATGTCTAAACAAAATTTGGATTATTTAATATCATATTTTGAAAAAAAAACAAGAAATTAAAAAGATTTGTAAATGATTTTAAAACTGTTTGATGACGGTTTTCCCTTTATATTGAAACAAGATGAAATCAAATTTAAAGCTTGAACTCAGTAGGTTATGTATAATATAATAATGAAATGTTGTCCTTCAATGGACATAATAAATACAAATTAATAAAATATTTAACACCTTTCACTACTTTTATGTACGTTGTGATACCTATAGGTTAGTACGCGAAATATTACTATATAATTGATTTCAGGAATCCTTTTGCTAAAGAATATTTAATATTTTTTTAATTCTTACCAATATTATTTACTTTATCTGTGATTTTAAGCAAGAACTGACCGGGATAGTTCTCAGTTGAAAATTATAACCTTTGAACTTTAAATAATACACTGGGCTTTTGGAATAAAATATGATCTGAAAATAAATTAACGCCGAGGCGATATGAGTTCAATTATACTGCTAGCTAAGTTCTCCATCATTGCATAAGCAACATTTTCCGCTTATTATGACGACAGTAGGTGTTTTAAAAATGCTAATGAATGCATTGGTGTGTTTAATTCTGCAATTCTATTGAAATATAAACAGGTAGGTTTAAGATATTACTACGTAGGCGAATTCCAGGTAAACCGGATGACTAAAGAAAAGCGAATAACTCCCATGCTTGCCATGCATAGTTCTTTCAACCTTTCCCTCACCTCACATTTCACCTCCCTCAACCTTGTCACCCCACACACACCAAATGATATTCTCTCTTAATATTTTTTTCTGGTACCGTGACTTTTATGCAGATACATTAATATAAAGAATTAAAAAAATTACTTACCGCATCAGATTGTAGTCATCTGTCCCATCCTGTTGTATTTCGTAAATATATAAAACTAAACACTTAACTTACCGATAAAATAAAATCTATGATAAATTATCTTTGTAATAGTTGTTACCCGAGAAAATTTACGAGATGTAACTTGAATTGCAAGAAAAAATATTAGTTGCTTTAATCCACTCATTTCAAATATAGAATAACTTCGACTAAAATACATTATACGAATACGTAGGTGCTTTATTAGATAGGTAGAGAATAAAGATATGAAAAGATTCTTTTAAAAATTTGATCATTTCAATAACATTAGTTCCAATTTTGAAAAGTTCACATTCGTAAGTACGTACTCACAAAGAAAATTATTAAATGTTTGTAGGGGAATAATCTATTTAATAATTTTATGTAAATGTGAATACCACAGAATAGTTATGTTGTGAGGCTGAAGGTAGTGAGGAGGGGAGAAGATGAGGAAGGGGAAGGTTGGAAAGTACCTGGCTATTCAGATCTGGTCACCAAACACGGCTAAAGCCATTTCAAGCAACGTTTCAATTCTGAATGGTGGTCTTTCACCAGGGCGATACTTAGAGTATCTACCGCACTGGAACGTGCCGCAAATGTCTATATTATATTTTATATCAATTAAATGTGTTATGACACATATTAATTAAATAAAATTCATTGCGCACGTCCGGTTCGAACCCGCAACCTCTGGGTTCGTAGTCGAGCGTCTTACAACTCGACCATGCAGGCCGTCAACCAGTTCCAACTGCTCCTAACCGTCTAGAGCCAGTGGGACTATGGAAAACCTAACTGGGGTATATTATAAGGCAGTAAAGGAAATGGGGAAGAGGAAGGTGAGGAAGTACCTAGCTATTCAGATCTGGTCACCAAACTCGGCTAAAGCCACTTCAAGCAAAGATTCGATTCTGAATGCTGGTCTTTCACCAAGGCGATACTGAAAGTATCTACCACTCTGGATTGCAATTGCATTAATATTTTGATGTATTATGAAAAACCGTTTTCACAGAAAAAATAATATCCCAGAACGAGTAAAATTTTAGATTGTAAAAGTCAGATTATCGCGTATCTAGTAATAAAACAGAAGTGCCGGGTCGTAGGGTCGTGGGTAAAGGCCTCAGTCAATAATTGCCTGAAATACTAAACCACATCAGTATGCAGAATGGTAATTAAGTACGATATATAAATGTTTCCTTTTCATGTAAATTTATATTGAAATCGGGCCAGCCGATAATTTTGTTAGCGTAAATATATAATGGCGGCGGAATGCTAATTCCTTGTTCAATATAATATTTTCTGCGTGGAGTGACTATTAAGGCGTTGCTTTGCAAAGCATATTCCAATGTGATTGCATGTAAACGCGCAATAATACTACTTTGATCCGATGGCTTTCTTTACAATGGCGGTGGAAACATTTTATAGAATGGCGGAATTTAATCAGCGAATGCATTTGAAACTAAATGCATGCCGGCCATATTTTACTCAGCTGCATAATGCAAATGAGCTCTGAACGCTGGGGTGGGGGCAACTGTGCCAATCGAATCGATGCTTCCACTAGATAGCTGGTAATCATAGGTCAAGTAAGAACACTTACGGTATGTTCAGCACACATTAGGCGCAATCAATGAAGGGTAAGGGTCCATGTTCTATGGGAAGGGTGCCGTGCATGTTGGTGCAAGGTTTTTAACCCATCAGTACTGATATGATAATTTTATTTATTTATGGTGAATACCGCCCAAGAGTTTCAACTGCCCGCAACCGTCTAGATCCAGTGTGGCAATGGAATCCCCGATAGGTGTGTGTTGTCAGCCAACCCTTCCCCTTTCTCATCTTCTTTCCCTCCCCACTACCTTCAGCCTCACAACACAACCCTCATGGGGATGTCATAGTATCACTGGCTCCCACATAATCACCTAACACATCACCTAACTATGCGTCCTAGAAAATAATCATCCAAGGCAGCCGACTCTTAGATCAGCAACATCACCGGCTATCGGGAGGTGACAGAACCTAAGCGCAATCCAAATACTAAGTTTGGAGATCGCGCTTTCGGAGTACTGGGGCCGAATGCTTGGAATAAACTCTCCTTAGAACTAAGATGCATAGAACCCAATAGAGTATCGGTCTAAACTAAAAACTTACTTTTTCAGACTCTCAAATCCTTAAATTCAGTATAGATATTATTTTCTAGTATAAATCTGTAGGAGTTATTATTAATAGATATAATAAGACATACGTATTCTATTAACTTTCATTCCATTATCTTATTCTATTCTTTTTGTTTCTTAATTTTGATGATTTTCTTTTTTTTATATCTTAAAACCTTTTTTTTAATATGGCTATATAATTAGCTTACTTTATTATAAAACGTTTTTTTTTAATTTTATAAATAAATAAAAGAAAGCACTGAATAGTACATCACATATATCTAGCCCTTATGAAACTTGAGACAAATCGAAACCCCATCGGCGATTAAAAATATTAATAAAGTAATGTAATACTATTTATATAGCCTACCGGGTTCGGCTATTAAGCGTTTTCTTTTATTTATTTTATAATTACCCACCACGTATTCACATCACATCACAAGTACCTGCTTACTTTGCTAAATGTATTTTTAAATGTGTGTATTGGGCGAGCATTACTTACAATGTTAGCAAACTACAGTCGAACTTGCTTATAACGAGCGCGAAGGGACCAACTAAATTTGCTTCTTATAGCCATTGCTCGTTATAACCGTAGATAGGTTAAAAAAGTACCCACCTACTAATATCTTTATTTACGCCAGGGTATGAAAGCTTGCATATTATTAAATTTATTGTTTTTAAGCAATAGGGAAAACCAGATACAAATGAGACATACAGTTCAAACGAATTTGTAAAAAGGGAACAGAATTGCAAAGAAAAAAAATCGTATTACTTTTATTTTGAACGACACTTTTACATAGTGTCCGATAATACTGGATAGAAATGTTTCTAAGAGCGACAACTATCAGGGATTATATACCCTCCTTAACGTGATTTGCGGAAAGTCCGCTGCCGTGCCGGACGGGCGGCTTTCTTTGTCTTGTTTATGACATTATTCGACTGTTGAGAATTGGGTTTTTTTCTCATACCCGGGCGCATTGAGTTGACAATATTATTTGGACGTTATATCAGTGAAGCGACCTCGTTATAACCCCACACGATTGTATGCAAATAAGCCCGAACTAACATATCATTAAGTAATTGCTCATTATAGCCGTGACCTCGCTATTACCGTGATCGTTATAACCAAGTTCGACTGTATTATAATTTCTAAGGTGTATGCTGTGTGGTCAACCTGTAAAAATAAAAATTAAAGTATTTTTACTGAGTGCATTTTTATTCCTTTAGCACACAGAAATATTGATCAAGACAAAAATGCATTTTCCGAAAGTTAAAAAAAATCGTAGGTAGGTACATAATAAAAAGGGGGAAAATATTACGGTTTCCGAAAGCGTTGAAAGTAGTCATACACCAGCACCTTGGAGTGACAATACATGGATTTATAGAATTGCAAACATTTGCCAGTAAGTTGTCAAAGTTGGTTGACATATTTTTTTTCCGAAGATTGAGCCCATATCGTGGTGGGGTTTTTCGAGAAGGTAAGTGCTATGGGCATCACCCCGCGCTCGTTCTGGGCTTCAAGTGGGCAATATGTGTCACTTTATGCCCTCGCACTAAATTATCTGTTTGTTTACAACTTATTGTTGTATATAATTCGCATTCCTAACTAAAATAAGCCTTAAAATATTGTGCCCCGTGCAGCAGAAATGTGATTCTATTAGCTAATGCTTGTGTTAAAGTATTGTCTTAATTGAAATAATATAATCTAAAGTCTTGTGAAGAAAATTAATCTGTATTATGAATCGTGCCCATGGAGACGAATTCTTCGAACTTAGCTACGATATCCGTAACAGGATAAAATAATATTTACCTACCTATTTATTTCATGTCAAAATTATTTATAATAAACTGAATTATAATGTCCCATTTGTAAATATTTTTTGGAAACTATAATATTTCTAATAGTTATAATACTACCCAACTTTGCCACAGATTCAATACATAAAAAAAAAGAAAACACAATATGAAGTAAAGGATTTTGAATTGTTTTTTTTTTTAATAATTACTTATTAACTTTTTGTTTCTTACATTATTTTTTACTTTGTCTACCTCACTAGGACATAAGAAACTGTTCTGAGGTAAGTGACAGTGAGTACAAGTAGAATAATATGAAAAAAAATTATGATATTTTTACACAATGTTTGATGATACAACAGATACTGACCGTAAAACTCTCTTAATACCATATAAGATACATTGACAGTAGGTAAAGTTGCAAGGCACTAAATCCTATAATTAAAGACAGTGGATACGATAAAAATATACATACATTTTACATCGTAACAATCCTACAATTGTTTATAGTCAACACATTACATTTTAAACCTAAAGAAAAAAATGCTAATCTTAAAGTAGTATTTAATAATAGTAGACTTATTATGGAATTATGGTGCAATATTTATATAATATCGTGTTATTATGTAAGAGGAATGTAATTTTTTAGGGTCGAGCATTTTACAAAGCTGCTCTAGTTCGTCATTGAATGAGTGAAGAATTTCATGTGCTATTTTAGGAGGTCATCAATTTCATTTTTACCATGATATCATTTATAATTTGGCAACTTTTTTTATCTATATTATTTTATAATTGTATTTTTTTATTGATCTTGAAAATATCATGGGAGTAACGAAACTAGTGGGCAACCAAAAAAAAAGAACAAAAAAAAGGTATTTAATACATATATATAATAATTCAACGATTTTCTGTTTTGTCTTACTTTTCCATAATAAAATTAATATTCCTTTGCTTCATAGCTAATGATGGAAAAGACAATAAAAGCTAACTTTTTTTTCGTTTTAAGCATTCAAATTCAGTAAAAAAGCTGTGCAAATTTCATGACGCCGAAGCTCACTATTTTTCGATAAGGTTTGTTTGTTTTAAGTATCCTCGCGAACAGATTTTCTGCTGTGTGGTTATTATTAGGTACGCATGCTGCACTTGGAGGTACTTACTGACAATCTGGTGTTTTTCTCGTCTTCAGTAAATAGAGACGGTGAATGGTACATTATGTAAAGGGGGTAGGTAGGTACCCCGAGTAATATTCTACATTGCAAAGAAATATTTGGAGCTGTTTCCTTAGAAAACATGGCGGTGTCCTCGGGTGGATAATTAGTTTTCTTCTTGAGCAAACATGATTTCATTATTGAAATGTCCTTATAAAAAACATTTCCTCGTCGGCGGAGGGCTCGGAAATAATTTCCGAGTTTTTAATATTCGTTTCGTTGGGTTGATTAAATTTGTTTATTTAATATAATATTAAATATTTTTTTTATTCCAAAACCTTTTATAAATATAAAAAGGGCTTTGTATCTTGTTAGATAACAGTCCCGATGAGTCATTAGAAATCATTTTGGGACAATAAAAATAACACAAGTAACCTACCCGTGAAAA
>JAGWCC010001105.1:0-153432 GCA_022651775.1 Drusus annulatus
ATATAACACGTCAAAACATAGGTACCAACCTCAATCTTCTTGCACTATAAAATCGGATTTATTAAAAATCACTCTTATCAAGGTTTATATTATTGCATACCTTGTATCTGAACTCTGTTTGAGAGATTATCTATACATTTGTAGGAACCTATACGTGAAATATAAGTGTATGTTTCTAGGTAATCCAAATAGAGTAACAGTAATAGTGGTAATTATTTTCGTTAATTAGAGTGACTTAAGTGTTTGGAGTGGATGCACAAACTGCATAGCAATTGCACTCGGAAACATATTAACTCCACTCACGCATTATAAACTTTATTGAATTGCTGGGCAAAGAGGCAAAATACTCGTTATTACCATTGTTTAGTCAAAGCAATAGAATTAGGAAAACGGGGTATAAGATTTCACAGTATGCACTCTGTCTACTAATATACCTTCTTGCAACACCTAGTCAACATAAATAAAAAATAGGTTCTCTCTCTATGAATTATTTTTTCTTCGTTTTATTCTGGTGCCCTCTCCTACCGGAGGTTGGTTGTAATCGGGGTAAACTCAGTGGTGCACTCATATCACTCACTTAGTTCTCGTAGTTATGTGGTGTGGCATTTTCCTGTGGTATGTCTTCCACCATAATATTTCCCTGCATCATCCGTTAGCAACACTTGTATATGTTGATCTTCTTGATATGAACAGAATCTTGTAGTTTTCTTTTTTTATATCTAGCTCGACTTTTTTATATTTGGCAACTTCATAAATAACTTTTAAGTTATTACCCTCTGTTTGGGATATTTTGTTGAAGGGCCCATAATCCACATGTGACATTCCGTATCAATGCTTGGTATACTGTCATGGTTTCCTTGCCATATAGAATAATAACGTTAGCAACAATTCTGATTTTTAAGTTAGTTTTAGGTCAAGGTTACTAAAGGATTTCTTCGTCCTACTGAAAGCACTCTATCATGTGTTAGCATTATCAACCATTTTGGATTAGTGGTTTTGTTTTTGACAGCTGGAAAGGTTAGTCACGTTTTGTGTGTTCTTCGATTTTTTACTTTTGAAAAAAATGGGTCAAAGAATAAAATCCATGATTTGTTTTCCACAACTCCAGGACGCTCATCGTCATTAACATCTTCTCAGCCTTCTGTAAAGCGCTTGTACCACTTATAAACACTTTTTTGAGACAAAGTAGACTCGCCAAATGCCAGAGCCAACATTTTAAGTGCGTTGGAGCAATTTATTCCATTTTTAACGCAAAATTTATTACATATTCTTTGATCCATTTTTTTCAAAAGTAAAAATCGAAGAAGGTTATTGAAAAATATGGCTTATACGGAAAGATTTTGCTTCTTGAAAATTATTGCTGTTATTGTTTTCTTTGAAGGCTTGCGTAGTCGAGCGTCTTATCACTCGAATACGAATCCAAAGGTCGTGGGTTCAAGCCCAGCGTACGCAAATACATTTTATTTGATGAATATGTCTCACAACACATTTAATTCATATAAAATAAAATAAAGTATATTTGCCACAAGTTCCAGAGTGGTAGATAGTCTAAGTATTGCCTTGGTGAAAGACCACTATTCAGAATTGAAACGTTGCTTGAAATGTCTTTAGCCGTATTTGGTGAACAAATCTGAATAGCCAGGTACTTTCCGACCTTCCTCTTCCCCATATTCTTTCCCTCCCCACTGCTTTCAACCTCACAATATACCCCAATTGAGGATGCTATGGTCTCACTGCCTCTAGACGGTTGGGAGCAGTTGGGACTCTTGTGCGGTATTCACAATAAAAAATAAAATGTTCATTGGTTTTGCTGCTTTATGAGAGCAGATTTCTACTTTTAAAAGAGTTTGCAGAACACAGCTTTTACATACATCACTAAGTTTTTTTATATTCAAACGGTGGAAGTCAATTATTGTTCCATCTCAGTAAAAGTCATGTTCACCAAAGCAATCCTTCTAAGCACCCGTTTGTTTATTTCACCAATTAAACATATTTCAGATTTAAATTATTTCCCCCTATTACTTCTTTTGTAATGCTTTCCACTCCATTTACACAAATCGCTCGCTTCCCAATAAGTACAAAGCATACGATGTTATTCCCTTGATAAACGATGATACTTCAGAACTGTTTATTTGTGACAAAACCGCTAATTCGTAACGAAACCGAAAATTCGCAAGAAAACCGAGAATTCCTCACAAACCCAGATTTTGTTAATCCTGTCGCGGAAATGCGTAATTCGCAATTGTACTGTCGTATTAATTGGCACCAAACTGCGCTTCGTCGAGCAATTGAAACGTGCTCTCTAAGCAACATGCATACATGTCGTGGTAAAGGGACTTGCTGAAAGTTTCAGTTCTTGTGGTGAAATTTAGTCATTCCAGAGAGTTCCTATACAACAACATACATTACCTTAATATTATCACTTTTCAACACACTTTTCCTAATTAATGTTAATTCTAATGAACATGAAATAATAACTTTGTATAAGACAACAGATTTTATTTTAATTTTTATGTCCAACCAGTTTCGCCTAGTCTAATCATCATCAGGGTACAAAATTAAACTGAACAAAATATACGTAGTGTGTGATTATATATATTCATACAATCGGAGGGAGAACACAATACAAAATAAAAAAAGAGAACAGTAAGAAAACAAAAGAATAAAACTTAAATTAAAACAAAGGAACAGAGAAAAAAGGACAGATAATATTAAATGAAAGAGGTAAAACGTCAACTGAGAACCTGATAAAATAATAATGTTTTTTTTTGTTTTTAGGAAATATACTTAATATTCGACTACTGGACAAATTTAATTGATTATTAAGAATATGAAGAAACATTTTAATGGCTTTCTTTATTGGTAGTGTTTCTAAATTATTTCATCTGTTGTCTTCTAAATTATTTATTATTTAATTTTCATTAAATATGTCAAACCACGATTGTTTGTAAACCTAGTGATTGCTTTCTACGAAAACATATATTCTAATGATTGATTTTAATTTCACCACAACATAAACACATATTTTCATACATCCCACTGTAAACACAAACTACAAATATTTGTTGAAACAAGTTATTACTTGTGCGATTTGTGTGACATCTTAATGCTCTTCTCGAAAGTCCCGAATGACTATAACTAATAATTGCATTCCACATTCCGAAAGAAATTGCACGATCTACCATTTTGTTTCAAAATAATAACATTATCAGAACTGCGTCATTCAAATACAAGATTGTATTGAAATATGTTATAACATCGTGCGGAGGTGGTGGCTTTTTTAAAATTTCTCGAATAAACTTACAATAAGACTGTAATCACTCGTAATTGGGATGATTAACATCATAGACTATATACTTTAAAAAAAAAAAACACCATTCATGAAACCTGAAAAAAAAAACCGAAAATGTTTCACTTATGCCGATCAATGAAATGAAAGTAGCAGCACAGAATTATGTATCATAGGGGAATACCAAGCAGTGGAGAAGAAATAATTAATGAGTACGTCCGTTGTTTCTACCGATGTTGTGCCGAAATAAATATAATATTATGTCCATTACTGTCAAATTTGGTCTATACTGGTATATATAAGCCATGAGTACTAAAATAATGCATAAATAATATTATGTGTGCTCCTACCCTATTACAGCTCCTCGACGATGTTGCTATGCAGTTTCTGAAACAGCTTTAGCTCCCTACCTGGGCACCGGAACGCATCTCTAAAGTTCATCATCCAGTGAGGATCAACCAATATGGAATAGCATCGTTCGCATTTAAGTTACGAGAAAAGAACCTAAAATTCTATTTAATATCTTAGTATTTATAAATAAATAAAAAAACGCTGAAATTTAAAAGAAAAGTTATATTATTCTAATGCATTTTTAAATGTGGATATCCGGAAAGAATGCAAGGCTGATATGAGCGTAATGGATAGGATCAAGAAAGGGACGCTTAGATGGTTTGGGCATGTAGAGCGAATGAACGAAGAAAGCAGTGTGAAAAGAAAATATATATGATGCGAAAGTGAATGGAAGAAGAAGTCGAGGACGCCCGAGAAAGACATGGCACGATCAAGTAAATCAAATACTTGAATCGGGTCATGTGAAGAGTCAGAATAACAGAAGAGTATGTATGAGACGATGTATGAATGTAAATGAAGCAAGAAGTGTGTGCCAAGACAGAGTTGTATGGCGGTCCGTCCTCTCTACCTACCCCTGCGGGGAAACGGCGTGATGGTTAGTTAGTTAGTCATTTAAAAAATACGTATTTATGTTTCCGGTGAGTATTTTGTAAATTCGATCTTCGTTTAATTTACTGGTCCACAAAGTTCCCTCAGTGTATAAATTAATTCAAATAGTGATAGTTGGATCATTCTTGTTTATAATTTACAGCTGCGGTAAGTATTTGATAAAAAAATTCAAAAAATCAACAGGAAACTTGAGAATCCGCTTACTTTCCTGGAAATTAAATTATACACGTCCAATTTTATGTGGCTCCTCCATATTTCTCTTAAATAACAAGAAAAGTGCTTCAGTGCAGAAATATTGAAAACGTAATCCAACCACCGCCTCTAAAGTTGATGTCAATTTCCGCAAAATCAATCACTCACGGCGGTTTAGGTACGTATTTTTTCCCCACTACATTTATTGGCATAACGCACACCTTCTATTGTATTATATGAAATACGGCGGAGGTGGCATAAGTCACTGTAAATCCTTAAAAAAAGTGTTCCTTATATTTAGTACAAGTTCTATTACCCGTAAAAAATCACGGAATGTATCTTGACTTGCCAAGAAAATATTTTAGTTTATTCCACCTATTACAAATATAGAATAAATTATAGGTGGGTACATTATTATCTTTAAAGTCCTTTTTTTATTTGATAACACAAAGTGCGTTTAGTAAAATATGTTTTTCGTTTAGTTATGAAGATAAAGATTTGCTTCACATCTTAGTCACGATATACGAGTTTACGTTTTAATTCTTCCATTACATCTCGATCTACATAATCCCGTAAAGACGTGCATACTAGGTACAACGGAAAAATTGTATAATTTCTTGGCCAATGAACCTGTTTTAGCCAGAATCGTCATTTCTATCGTATGGAGCTTTCAAATATTCATAAACCTGGAAAAACGACCCAATCTTGCATGCTCCATATGTTTTAATTAAAAATAAAATTTAAAAAGTGACAAAACTCGGTAGAGCCAAATACTAACTACTATTGTCAAATGTGTACTTGTACACACCATTATATATAGTAATATAAACGGACATAAATTCAAACAGAATTCTTACATTCTACAACAAAGTTACTTATTCAAAAACATATATTTAAAAAATGCACAACACAATTTTTCTAAATCATGTTAGCTTTTTGCCGTGCTATCTTTCCCGCGCTAACGAATTTGTCAAATAATATTGTTATCAATATATGCTGAACTTGATACTTAATGTAATTTATGACTTCCTTAACGTTTCACACGGTCCACAAATGGAAGAAAGAGCACGGCGGGCCGATTAAGGTAGCGCTCCATTACCAAGTTGTGCCATCTGAATCTCGTTACTTTCATAATGACGCCCGAGTAAGAGGGAGAAAAACAATTTAAAGGGTGTCATTTCCATAATGCGAGACGCGAGACCCTTCTTTCTCTCTAACGTTGTTTGAGCGTTGGTGTGTTGGTGTGTCGGTTACTACTCATGGTAGACTAACTTCCACTGACGCTTTTCTGGTTTCAGATTCGAATTACATACTGTATTGGAGCTGTAGATAACATTATATTTAAATCATCTCATTGAAAAAGATAATACCTTCAATAAAATCTCCGGTGCTCATATTCTTAACAAAAATGGTCATTAAAACAGATTAAATAATTTAGAAGCACTAGTAAAGTAAAGTAAAACTAGTAAAGTAATGTAAACTCATAAAAAAATCTCACTATTCTTTAATCATATTCTCAGTTGACGTTTTGCCTATTTCATTTAATATTGCGTGTCTCTTTCTCTCGGTTCCTTTGTTATAATTTTAAATGTTATTCTATTGTGTGTTATCTCATTTCATTTTAAACTGTGTTTCCCTCTGTACATATATATTTAACCGCATACTTTGTATTTTTTGTTTAGTTTAATTTTGTACCCTGATGATGCTTAGGCTAAGCAAAACCAGTCGATTATAAAAATTAAAATAAAATCTGTGGTCTTATCCAAAAGAAATGGTTTCATTTTCATTTAATATGTCAAGCCAAAAAAAGTGATAGCTTTCTAAGAAAATATAACATTATATTATTATAAATACAGTTAATTCCTGTTTTCGCTGAAATCATTCTTTAGTTTCGTGTTCTACATTAATTTACCGTTGTTAGGAGCCGCAGACGCGATGGCCAAAACAGGGCGGTAATCAGTACTAGGAAAACACATGTTAAAAAAAAAAAACAAATCTAAGAAAAATTTATTTATAGATCGTTTCCCAATTTTAACAGGTAAAGAGTCGAATATGTTGTCGAAAATAATAGTTTTTTGAATTATTGTAAATTATCGTTTCCTGCAAAATTTTCAAAGTTCAAAGCAGCCTATATTGGCGATAACAATCACATTCAAGCTATTTTCTCGTAATAATACTAACAATATGTATTAATTATACCAATAAGGTGATAAATAGGGCTTTCCTATTGTGAATTTGAATAACATGTACACGATGCAGGATTAATTTGTTTTGATATCAACATTACTTTTATAATACACTGTGAGAATCTGTTCTAGGTTTTTCGAAGATAAACCAAACCTCTTTTCAAAAATCCACCTTTGTAAAGAAAATTATCGTTCATCATCGACATATTTCAACGGAGAAAATTTATATAGCTATGTGAAATTGATAAAAATATTTAATTTTTCACTAGTACACAGTAATTCCTCATAGCCAGGATTTTGGTAAAGTCTTTTTTCTGCCCACTCTTCATTCCTCTATGATAAATCGAACTATTCAATGATAGAAAAGTCTTAATTCTAATCTTCTAGTTATTTTATTACATTTGGAATTGTTCCAAAATATTCTGTTATAAAAACAAGTTTACCCTTAATACTCGTATCATCAAATAAAAATTACGCTTCCGCTTTTGGCCAAGGCGTCCTTGTCATTTAAAATAGATACAACATTTTAAATTTTTCTAAAATAGTTAATTTTCTTACAAAACACTTTATTTAAATACACTCTAGGAAGAGCATATTCACTTGTAGAACAATTATAACACAAATATTTAGAAGTTTTTTTTTTTAAACTGTTAGGTTTTATATATACATGTATAAGAGTATATATTTTCTTACTGTGAATACCGCACAAGTGTCCCAACTGCTCCCAACTGTCTGGAGCCAGTGGAATTATGGCATCCCCATCGGGGTATGATGTGATATTGAAGGTAGTGGAGAGGGGAAGGAGATGAGGAAAATGAAAGTTGGGAAGTACATGGCTATTTAGATCTGGTCACCAAACATGGATAAAGACATTTCAAGCAATGTTTCGATTCTCAATGGTGCTCTTATTACAGCAAACTAAAAACATAGCTAAATCAAAATAGAAATCTTTTTTGCTGCATAATTTTTTTTTAATAGTTAATACCGTACAATAGACCCAACTGTCTAGAGCCAGTGAGACTATGGTAGCCTCAATTAGGGTATACTGTGAGGCTGAAGGTAGTTCAGAGGGGAAGGAGATGGGGCGGATGAAGTTTGGGAGTACCTGGCTTTTAAGATCTGGTCACTAAACACGACTAAAGCCATTTCTAGTAACGTTGCGATTCTGAATGGTGGCCTTTTACCAGGGCGATGCTTAAAGTATCTACCACTCTGGAACGTACCGCAAATATATATTAGTATGTATGAATTAAATATGTAATGACATAGGTAAATTAATTAAACAAAAACTATTTGCGCACGCCGGGTCTGATCCCGCAATCTCTGGGTTCATAGTCAAGTGTCTTACCACTCTACCACGAAGGCCGTCAAAATTCTTTTCCATTTGTCTTATTCAATAAATGATTTTGTGCTTTAAACGTGCTTTAGAAATGTATATAATTTAAATTGTGTTAAAGAAATAGCTTTTAACAATTGGGAATAATTATTAGACGAAAAATTCTTAATAGCCTTGTAGTCTGAAATAAACTGTTTCAAGATTGTTTACAAAGAAGACGTCCGGATAACGTGTCTCTTTATTCTTTCGTAAACTGTACATTTAATAGAGAAGGACAAACATAGAATAATTGATGCCCCTACATAAAACAACCACATAGAAGTAAACAAAGGCATTCCGATGTCACGACTTCAACTCATAAACTGCTACTAGTAAAACGAGAAAGTGATTTTAGCACAAAAAGGCAAAAATAAGAGTATACGAAGTAAGATTGATTCAAGCCTTTTCATTCAAACTCAAAGTTTGTATATCATAGTTTATATCATAGTAGCCACCATCGGGCACTGTAATACTTCCGCGGAAAGATGTGTTATATCTCTATTATTTTCTATTTTGAACAATTCCTCGATACTTGATTTATTATATTGTGATTCGGAGGCATCCGTTGTCTAGGGGTAAACTATTTGGCTCCAAGCGCAGTACTACGTAGAAGCAATATATTTTATGCAAAAACAGATTCATTTAGGTGTTTTCTGTAATGAAAACTAATTTTATTAAAAAATAATACAAAATTGAGAATTCGTTCCGACCAGGCCTCTCGTGGCTTACATAATGCACTACCGGGGGGTTGAAACGAATTTAACCCATCAAATAACGATATTTTAACTGATTTCCCTTTAATAATGAGCGGCTCTGAAATTCTTCAACATGCCACCGCGTTCACGGCTCCTAACCATAACTTTGTTTAAAACCGCTCATATTCTGCCTTCCAGAAATTATAGTGTACATATTTCATGTTCTACACCCGTAAAACTTTTTGTGTTAATAAACTTTTCAAACTTTACAGTTTTTCGTACGTAGTTGTCAGTTGCACTTGTTGATTATATCCTTGAGATCTTCAAGGCAATACCTGTGGATAGAAACAATAGTCAGTATCTGTCGGAACACTGCCGTAGTGCAGGAGTTCAAATAATTAGTTGTATTATACAATAATGTAGGGCGCTCGTAAAGCTTTGTTCATAAAGCATGGCTTCCCGAAGTACCTGTCCATTTAAAAATATTGAAATCAGGAGCCTTTTACTTCCGCACTGTCACGTATAACATTATCCTCTGTCGCTCAATACCATCGTCGTCTCGTCCGTCTTCTATGAATATATTACTAGTTTTTTTTTTACTTCCAGAACCATCATATCTATCCACAAAGGAGGAATCTTAAATCCTTTTCTAGACTTGAATGGCATGATATACATTTTGTAGCAAAATAAATTAGATATATAAATATATAATAAATTTGTGCTTACTTAAATACGCCTCGCAAATCTTTGAGCGTCAAGACATAGCGTTCCACTATGTATTTTTGCTAAATCTGTAGATGCCACATCATAAATTTAAAAAAAATCATTTAAAAAGCCTACATTTCCAATGTAGTCGCGAAACCTTTTTCGAAATCGTAAAACGGTAAAAATTAATATTTAATTTTATTATTATATCAACTATGGCACGCACTCAAAAGCCCCTCTGTCGATTTTTATTATTCTGCAAGCCTACAGAATAGGTTAAAAAAATCGTAATTTCAAGCGACTGATTCAAAACACTGAAGACAGACTAAAGTTTTCGCGATAATCTTATGTATATTGTGAAACAAAACGGTAACCGTTAAATATTTTCATCATAGCACACCATTAAATTTTGTCGATGGTTATTAACTGAGACATATCAAAACTTATTTTTGATACTAATGTTGACGCATCGTAAGATTAAGGTAGGTAGGTACTAAATATATTTTGTTGAGTCGAGAAGGATCAAACTTTTTTTTGCTTAAAGTTTCCAATACCTTATTCACATATAATTTTTACAGAATATTTAGAAATTTCTGAATTTTTTTAGTTATTTAATTAAGCCAAGTTAGCCGTGCGAAATGGGCTGCGGACCAAATGAAATAAACTCGCGGGCTGCATGCGGTCCGCGGGTTATTTATCACTGCCCTAAACCTAGGCTTTATCACAGCAAAATTATATCTATATAATGTAGTTTTGACGTATAATAGTGTACTAAATAATAATACTAATATAGCAAATAACTGTATTATAATACTGCCATGCCCTGATAAAGTTTTGGTCTTTGTGAAACTATTTTAGTTGGCATTGTTTACATTACAAATAAGGTGGTTTTAAACAAAGTTTGCTTTCATTCGATTATTCGGTTAGAAGTGAAGGTAGTTGTTAAGGTTAGAGTTGGAGTCTTGACAATTACTTAGAATATAATATCAGTGCTAGCTGGTAACTTTTTTGGGCTAACAAGGTATGGTTGAAAAACATAATTAATGATTTTGTGTATGTTAAAAGAAAAGATTTTTTTAGGTCACGTTATAAAAAAAAAACCCCAAGTATTAGTTTTGTGGGTATTCACTTCTGTATCATATTTGAGGTCAAATTTTAGCTACCAAATTTAGCTCCGAAATACCATTAAATCTATCAATGGTTTAGTCTCATACTATTGCAAATAATATTAACTTCCCAATTAATCAAAGCCATAGTTCCATTAGTAAATCACTGATAAGATCTGTTTCTGAAACATTGTCATTAATCCATTATTAAGGATCTATTTATTGTGAGTTCGATTCATATTTATGTATAAATGCTGTTATGTACCCAGGAATAATATTTGTGATGTCTAAGGTTAAAGTCAAAAAGCTATTCAGAAAAATATAACACGACATAAACACTGTGGGCGATATTTTAAATTTATTTGTTTTTTCTTTATTGAAACTTGAATCTAGATTGTGTGTTTGTAAGATTTTTATCTTTGTGATAATTTTTCTTACTGTTTTTGGAAGTACAGTTATTCAAATTATAAGTCGATTAGCCATTGAAAAATTATTTGTGTAATACTTTATGCAAATTTATATGTAGGTCTTATGAAGAAGGGACTATATCGCGAATACCTTCATAAGACTAGTCTTATGAAGGTAGTCGCGATATCGCTGAAGTTTTCAACATTTTGGCTATTTTTTAACATGTCAAATAAATATTTCAAAGCTCATGATGGAAATGACAGTGAGAACTGAAAATAATTTAGAATTCGCAGACCCAGAAGTTCTAGACGGAAAAATCTGTGCAATTTACTAAGCGCAGAGCTTTCCATCGAGTGTCTTTACTGCTTCAGATTTTCTGCTTGAAAATATTATTTTCTTACCTCATCCTTCTAAGATCCTTGACTCTGGGCCCAGAAATTTTTATTGGATAATTTTTTCAAATATACTTTAATAAATTTTAAATAAAATTAACTTTGTTTTGACACCACTTTATTAGATACATATACCAACCGGTTTCGGGTCTACCTGAACCTTCTTCAGGACTGAACAAATATGTATTAAATCAAAACAGAATTACAATGCTTGGGGAAAACATAAAATGGGCACATCAACTTAGGTGGGGGTTAAGCACGGGAGAGGTGGTAGGAACAGGGGTAGGGGGGTGGAAGGGGAACAAATTTAAAATCGAGCTGCTGGATAAATCTAGTTGCTTATTAAGTAGGTTGCGTTTATTTATTTTTAGATTTTAGTTTCTTATTACTTATTACTATTATATACTTTAATAAATTGAAATATTCTCTCAGTATTGTTCTAGTGAAATATCACTAATTAAAATCGAAATGTTGCTTTAAATGGCTTTTTGCATTATTTATAAAGTAGATCGGAAAAGTAAAGTATATCCCAGCCTCCCTTCTTCCCATCTCCTTCCCCTCCTCACATCCTTCAGTCTCTCTCCCTAGCTCCGGGCACATGGGACGCAATATAACATACTTTATTACCTTTCATGTTTAATGTTTGCGTGGACTGGCTTTTGACTAACACTGTTCATAAAACATTTTAGGTATTATCCTATGAAAACAATATATATAGTAAGCAATCAGAACCTATTAATATTTATAGCTTAAATTGTATTCAGGATTATTTATATGAGAAATCGTTTTCGGAATTCACCACAAAGGTCCTATTATAAAACGCATAATCGGAACTGGTTTATTAACCCATGTTTGTCTGAATCCGTTGACACTGGAAGGTAGGAAGTATATGTGAAGAGAGAGATATAGGGTACCGCACAATAACCTCTCACATTTCGTGCCGTTAGTGCACGGGCCCAAATGATGTAAAGAGTCTCGTAGTAAAGCCTTTCGTTAGCTTATGACTTACCTTTTCATTTACCAGTATGCCATTGACGGGGGTGCTCCGTATGTTCGGTATTTATGTTTTTTTATTTTTTTTTATTTTAGTTCTAATTTAGGCTTTAAATTATTTATTTTTTTATCAAAAGGCATATGTAAAACAGTAATATAAAAAGTAATTATAAAAAATAAAAAAATAAATAGAAAATTATAAACAAATAATGACAGAATAGAAACAAATAGAAAAAGTGTAGAAAATCGGTAGCAAATAAAATGTTAAATGGTAATATTTGAATGAATAAATTTAAAGATTTTCAATAAATTCACAAAAGATTTTTACCAATAAACCTTCGCCATTGAAGCGGTTTATATAAAACAACACATGTAGAATTGTATCGCTGATAAGTTTTGGAGTGCGCTTCACTTTCGGTCGAAACACCTTCGTTCAAAAAAGGCTATTGGTTGTCTTCATGTCTACGAAGCTCACACGACGATAAGGTCAGTGGAAGTTTTGAGAGAACTGTTTTCAGGACACCTGATATGGCGTCATGGAGACGTTAGAGGCCTGCGCGTTCGCCCGATTTCTGCTCTTGTAATTTTTTTTGCTGGTGCTTTCGAAAAACTGTACAGAAAGTAGTAGTGTAGTCTACAAAAATCGACCGACCGAAAGCTTAAACCATACACCAATAAATTGTGATAATACCACCACGAATGTTTGGCTGATTAATACAAACCTTCAGACATATACCGTTACAATCATTTTCAAAAACACTGTTTTTTAGGTTCTCGTATGGAAATTTGAATAGCACATGCTTTGCCTTTTTTATTAACCTTTCAAACGGGGGAGGTTTTTTGCCGCACCCTGTGCAAATGGGTGTTTGTACTTATTCGGTACGGCTTTCCTTGACTTATTACGGCATACAGATATACAGGTACAGGTATAGATAAAGAACAATACAGGTTTGAAGTTATCTCCTTGTGCACCTTTGTACCGGATGACAGATACTACGGCGTGGAACCAGCGGTAGATAACGCCGAGGATAATGGCTTGTGAACAGTTTTAAATTTGTTATGTTTGACTAATTTAACATATATTTCCGTTCAATGTCACAATTTATTGTGTAATTTTGCAAACACATATATCTGAATATCTTATTTTTTTAATGCTAGTTTAGTAAAATGGTATTATGTGAAAAATGAACTCTTTATTCAATATAAAGGATCTTTGAAAGTTTATTCACTTAATCACTACACAAATAACATTTAATACGATTACACCAATGTAAGATATTGAATAGCGGGGTGAGGGGGAGAGCATACAGTAATACAACACCGGACCGTAGAGAAATGAGACGAGCTGGCCGCTCGCGGCCGTGAGGCCTTGCGCCAGTGTTGTCAGCATTAAAACAATAACGTAACTAGTGAATGACATACTTATTATTATTAATAAGTCCTAGCCAGTCCTTTTAATGACATTGACGAGTTTTTCCGCCAAAAATAACTGATTGGGAGATTCTCAGTTTCTCAAGCAAAAATTAAAAAAAAAACATTCTTACATTACGAAAAACCCGACAATATTAAAATCCTTTTTGGTTTCGAGTAATCATAGAGAATTTAGCTAACAGAGAAATGATCCCGCGATGTCTGGGTTAACTACCCATAATTAACCTCATTCATTAATAGCAACCGATTATTTTCTTAAATATCAACCAGGATTTTAAGTCAGATAATTTCGAGTATCTGAACAATGTTGCTAAAAAATCTGAGCACTAAAAAAGTAGTTGTATTTTAAAATAACATAAAAAAGTATACGGAGACCTACATCAGTCAAACACAGCATAATAATGCCGAATTAAAATCAGTTTTATTATCCATAGAAATTAAATTCGCTTTACAAATACTGAAAAAACTTTTTGTAAAATGAGAACTTTAAAAATTCAAACCGAATTTTTACTTTAGTCGCAGTAAAACCAAATAAACCATCCATCGACCTATTAATTTTATCGATAAAGGCATCCCATTAATTTGATAAATAACATCATATTAAAAGTTATATTTCACAGTGTGGGTAAGTTTTCCGTTCAATATGGGTAAAGTTTTGAATAAATATGTTTGAAACCGCCATATTAAATCTACGGAGTCTAATAATATTCTGAGAATCGCTTGGAACTTCCTTACGCGGATCACCTTTTTGCCCGCCCCTGTGAATCACATAAAATTGGTTTCCTGCATAGCATTGGCTTCGTATATTGCCGACGTCGGTTACAACTTATATTTATAAATACATTTAGTTTCCTTGTTTGAAAATAATATGTCGCTCTAACTCCCTTCACACGTACAAATTTAACGATACAATATTTTCAGTTGCCACATCCATGCACCAACATTTAAAAAATATCGTATTAAACAAAGACACCGTCATATTCATTTTATCGGCAGGGGTACGATGTTGCACAAACTCTTTCAAATTCGTACATAATTTCGACACCAATCTAAATAGTTATTATTAAAATGATACAACCCCATCTTTGTGTGATGTCTTCAACTTTTTATTCTGTTTTTCATCGTGGGCAAACCATCTAATATTGCTTTTATTCGTACCGTTTTTAGTCTACTTTAGAAATAACAAACCTTTATATTGTATCTCTCTTTATTCAAATTTCGGTGACAGTTTATGGTTCAATGAATATATTATATCCGATATAATATTAGTCAGGATTATTTTCAAACATAAACACTATTTTCTACATGTGAAAAAATACATAACATTCATTTTATTCACAAGTAATTGACAATTATGGTCATTAAATTAAAATATGTTGTAATGTACAACACATTCCAAAAACGTTATTTTCAAATAATGGAGTTGTGGAAAAACAAATCATGAATTTTATTCTTTGATCCATTTTTTTCAAAAGTAAAAATTGAAGAACACACAAAAACGTGATTTTAACCTTTCCAGTTGTCAAAAACAAACCACTAATCCAAAATGGCTGATAATGCTAACATATGATAAACATATGTGTACCAACATAACAAAAAAAAATCGATAATCGAATGTACACAGCCCGCGAAAATTCAAAATTCACCTTTTCTTTTGAACAGGCCTCGTATATGATGTCAACATAAACAGTCAAACGGCTTCGTTGGGTGTTGAAAATGTGAACATGTTGCATATTTAGTAAGTAAACAAATGAAGAAAAATATATTATGTAAAATAACCTTAATTCGGGGTTACCAAATGAACAAATACTGTAAAACAATAAAATTTGCCGTAATGAAATTTGTTAATCTATTTTTTGAAAGTATTTTATATTTTTTAGACGTTTTTAATAAAGTTTGTAGTTGGTTTTGACAGATAGAGTATTAGAGAAATGGGACCACAAGGGGAAAACGGATGGCAAACAGTAGGGCTAGAGAAATGTTGGAGATTCTTTGAAGGTTGGAGTAATATGTTTTTGAAATTGCAGAGAATCAAGAAAATATTTTTATCAAAAGAAATGTGTACCCACTGCTACCACACGAAACACATTTACGTTTCAAATGCTCTAATCACAAAATAATTATTGTTACTTCAATAAAATTTTACAAATAATCAAAACAACAAAAAATCGTAATCTCGTATACCTAAACCACTAGTTGAGTTGTTTAGTCAACTTATTTCGGCATAAACCTGTCATCATCAGAATAGAAACATAATTAAAAATACTTAAACTTTGTATGCATCACCTACATAAGTTTTAAAGCCATACAAGTGTTGGAACAACCGCTGTTTTTTTTTTTTAACTCGAGTAGGTGCAATTTTTTTTTTAATAATTTTCATTCACACTAATTTTAATAGTACAAATCAAGAGTACCTATAAATTGAAAATGCCAACCCAAATCAGCACTGCATTACTGCTTTCCACTCTGAATTGAAATGAAGCGAAGGGTTTAATTATGCAAAAGCACAATTGAAATAATAACGACTGTTAATGAAGGCATTGTCCCAGGCCAAAATATCAAATATATTGTAGCTTAAGCTAGCATAACCAGATTATAGCTTTAGGGCCTTTGGAGTTGTGCATTGGGGGACCGCGTTTAGCCAAGCAATCCTTAATTGTGTGTTTGACATGATAATTGAGTCAACACTGATACTCTGATACCAGAACGTACGGAAGTTGATTGCGACCACAACTGGCCATCAAAATCAAATAAGAATGCTACATGTGTCTTGCTTAGTCACGTGTAGTGCCATTAGTATGTCCGTCATACCTCTTTAAGATACCTACGATGTTTCTTCAACCATCCGATGATATGAGAAAAGAACTCTATTTACTGTGTCTCCATCAAAGTGTTACAGAGCAAACAGATAACACTCTTTGTTAACGGTTATTCATCCAGTCTCGTAGATTGTAGAACAGTCTTTTACTCACTCATTTCACTCTTTCCACATTCCCGGTCAAATTGAGTAGGACAGCTTAAAATTGTGCATTATATAATTTAGAAATACAGGGAGGGTGGTATACTCCTACAAATTACGAATAGATTATATCTACCTACATTAACAGATACAATAAATTAAATCAAAACGGAAAAAATATTTATCTGGATAATATTTATATTTGAATTACTGTTTATTTTTTTACTTGAGCAGCTTCATATTTCAACGAGCGTATTTAAACTGATGAAATTTTAATTAAATACATGATTTAATGTATAATGTCACAAATGTTTAATATTATATAGTGCCAATGGCGTTCATCCCTGACATAGATGCTACAAATAGCGTAGCGTCATTTAAACTATTACCAATATGAAGATGCCCGTTGCAAAGCGTTACCAATCCGGTCAAAAATAAATAAGTAAAATAAGTTGTAAAGTTTTTTAAACATAAATTCACGTTAAAGTGGAATTCCGCTACAAATTATCACTCCGCTATATATATAATTAGGTGGTTAAATCTGACCAAGAGTGGATTACCTGCTGAAGGTATTATTCGAGGTGATTATCATCTCTCTCGATCCTATATCAAATTTTCCATCAAACAGCAATATAAATTGCTTGCTAATAGAAAACTCCATAGTTCAAAATGTAGAAAAAAACCCTCAACTCCGTTGGTCAAAAGTGAATTAATATTTACGCAGTTTTGATCAGTTTTTTTTCTGCGTCGAATGCTTTGACTCGTTTGATTCTGAAGACTTTTGTGGCCATTCAGCCATCCAACATATATTTACCATTTGGGAGAAGGCTTGACGACACAAGTTTAGGAATTTTCTCGTTTTAAGTAACTCAGTGAGAGCATTGAGCTACCTGCGTGAAATTTTTTTTTTTAAATCCAACCAGGTACAGAAGACTTATGAATTTTATTGTAAAAACAAAAAAAACTTTAAAGTGCTCTGGTGTAAACTTCCCGAAATGGCGTTTCAGCCCTATTGCCTTTCCGGAGACGAAATGTTGAAAAGTATTATTTCCAACCTCAAGTTCACGGAAACGCGCAATGCAGTTAATAAATAAGAACGGATAGCGCCAGCTTTAGCCGTGAAACAATACTTCAAGCATGCCAAGTTCCCTAAAGAAATATAATTGGATAATTTTATCGCAACGCTTATATTACACAACCCTTTGAAGGGGTTTGATTTAAACTTTCTGACTAGGTTTTGAACCTTAATTGATTTCTAAGTTTTCTGGATTGAGTGTACGCAAATGAAGAATATTTTTTATGGTGAAGCACTTTCTGAATGACCCTGGAATCCGGACAAAATAACGCACTTCTTGCGCTTGAGGCGATAATGTTGTCACACGACACCACATAAAATGGTCATTTTCTTTTGTAAAGCTCAGTCATACATGTTGCAATGTTTTTAGAACATAATAATATAATATTTGGATAATTTGTATAGCGCTGTTTTTTGTGAAAAATCACCTCAAGGGCGCTGTACAAATCTTAATTTCCTAGTTTATATAAATATATAGCAAACATATTTACCTGGCAAGTAACTTCTGGCAGGACACAATCTCCATATAATAATAACTTCAAAATTAGCTGATTCTTACATATATATTTATATTTATTTATTTTTAAACTTTAAATTTTATTTATATTTAGAGCATGAGAGAAAATTTAAAATATAGTATTTCGCAGGTATTTTTTAATTTTTCGTAGTTATAGATAATGGTGAAAATCTTCTAATGAATTTAAGGAATGAGTCTGAAAAGTTTTCTTGGTTTGAACAGAAATTCTACTGGGCCTGTTACACCTTGATTATGGAAACATATTCTTAATTTAATTTATACGAATTAAATTAGCCGCTTTACCTAAGAAAACCAAATGCTAAAAAGTGTTCGTAGGAAATTCGACGCCTTAAAGCATTTTTATGGGTCTGTTTTTTTTTCTGGGCACATTAAAATAGATATACAAAAAAGTACTCGATCAAGGCCTTAATGTGCTTTACCTGTAATATTTGGAAAAAATAAATATTTATTTATTTGATTTTTCGTTACATACATTTTTGAAAAAAGAAAAGATTAAAAAAATATGGTTTTTTATGAAAAAAAAAAACATTATGTAAGAAAAAAAAGATGAAAATAGAAAAAACAATGTATAAGAAAAAATAAATAAATATATATATTAGTATAAATATATACTTATGTATAATGTAGACATAACACAAAATCCCACAGAGGCAAAGCCAGTGCGTGGGTATACTTGTGATCAGTCAAATAGCAGTGAAAAACCACCTACCATGGATACCATGGAAATCTAAATGAATTCATCATATATCTTCTCAAAGCGCTATGGCTTGCCTTTAAACCCAGATAAATAATATTATTGCTTTTTCGATATTCTGTTGTGCAAGAATATGCAAGTGAAGTATATTTTTGAAGGCACCATAACCCTTTGAATTCCAAAGGGAATTTATTTAATCAAATAAAATTGAGGATATGGGAACGTTTTTATAGGAGTAACTTCAATCATAGATTTCAATCAGGCCTAATCCGCCCATTTCTTTCCCGGCAATTTGATTGAAAAGGCCTCCCTGAATCAGGTGGCAGATCGAAATGGGCTTAGCAGGTACTGTAGCAGATCACGTGAAATGTATAATAAATGCGGCCTCAGAGACCCGCTGCGGGACTGTGACCTATTACACTTGTTACAGAATGTGTTAAACCAGAACAGCGAATTATATTAGATTAGAGCCACGACGCGGCAGACATGGTCATTGTATTTACGAACTGATAGTTTTACGAAATAGTCCGTTTCTATCTGTGTAAGACTTTGACATTTGTTTTTCTTTGCAAACTGTTTTATTTTCCACTAAATCGCTACAAACTTTCTCCACTTAAATTGTTTTACTTTAAATAAATTAACAATACGACTTTGCTTGAGAATTGGTTTGAAATTATTGAACAAATAAAATGTGGTATGGTCTTACTTCTTTACTATTGAATGAACATTTTAAATCTTCATTGTCACAGTGGAAATAACTTTGGTAGCTAAAATAAGTTGAGTCGACTTAAAAATTCCAGACCGGAATCCGTGGACATTTCATTACGTCAGAGCTCATCGTTCGAGGTAATTCAAGGAGAAAGTAAACGAATTCTCTGTTTTTTTTTTTAATGATCATTTAATTGTTTTATAAAACGACGTTATAAGATGAGTAATTATTGTATTTGGAAATACAATCATCTAAAACCAGTATGTAATGTTGTTTTAAAAAAAACTGTCAATATACGTTGTAAGTTAATAATATAAATGAGTTTGGAAAGATGAACAGTCATACTTTTTCAATATAACCTTTTATCTAAGAAAAACATAAGAATATCCATTTATCTTTCGGGATAGGAAGAGCCGTGATGTCTGGTTATTTTCGTTTCCAACCATTTGATAACGTCTAGTGTAAAGTTACGTCTTCATATTACGTGATTAATCATCAAACTGTAAAGTTCCAAACTGAGTTCCAAAACCAATACAAAATAACTTTCATAATTTGAAAAAAGCTTTCCGAAAAACAGTGTTTGTTTTTAGATGGATACATTGGAAAATGGTGTTTTTTTTAAACCCAATAAAACCCGGAATCACTACGGTATTTTATACGGGTTTCAAAAGAAGCTCAGCTCCTCCTGTCAAATAGCTTAGGGACTTTCATCACGTCAAGCCCAAGTGATTTGAAAAACACGGTCAAATTCTGGGATCTGTCTTTCCTTTTTCTTTTTCCACTGAATATTTGATATTCGATTCTGTGTAACAAACTCAAACACGGTCTAAATATACAAAGGGAAATAATTCTCGGCGAATAGGCGCTTCCGTTTTATGAGATCCGTGTCGAAAATATCTTCAGTGTTTCGACAGGCGTCCATATAGCCATCCAGACAAACGGTCTACATATCAGACTTTAATTCGTAAGGCTATGGATTCGATTATTGGGCAGCGTGAAAAAATATTGACATGACCTTTTATAAAATATAAAATATTAATTGTGTCAGGCTTAGAATTTGTGATGAACCTTATACAATGGATTTTTGGTTGTCGTGAAGAGGATTTGCTAATAAAAAGAAAAGGAAAGAAGTCAGAGAGAATTTAGCTAAACAAATTACTTCCAACTTAGCCAAACATAAAAAAATATATGTCAGCACAAACATACCCAAATATTTTCAAAAATTTTGAAAAATGCACCGATATAGAAATAGAAAAAATCATAACGAGCTTGTAGGGGTCTGCGAGCTCTGATTCGACCATATTACGGTTAACTTATTAAAACAAATGAAACATTTATTATCAAAGCCAATTTCACACATCATTAAAAACAGCATTCAACAAGGAATTTTCCCAAAAAATTACAAAAATACAATAATTACCCCAATATTTAAATCAGGAATTGCAACTGATGTTTCAAACTACCGCCCTATTTCTATTGTATCATAAATAGCAAAAATATTTGAAAAAGTCGTTAAGTCGCAATTAACTAAGTACATCTCATCAAATAAAATTATCACTGATAACTAATTCGGTTTCCGAGAAAAACTAAGCACTCAGGATGCAATCGCAAAATTAACTTCGATAACACATAATGCTTTTGACTCGGGAAATAAATGTTTAAGTATATTCATAGACTTAAGAAAAGCATTTGATAGTAAATGTCATAGGAAGCTAATCAAAAAATTACAAAGTATAGGAATTCAAGGAGAAGTTAAAGAATGGTTCAAAAGTAATCTTTTTGAGCGACACCAACACGTAAAAATTAACAATCATTTTAGCCAACCCATTTTTTAAGAATTTGGAATCCCTCAAGGAACAGTCTTGGGCCCTATCTTATTTATCATTTATGTAAATGAAATGCTTTCAATTCCAAAAATAGAAAAGATTATTTCCTTTGCGGATGAAAAAGTCTTAATTCTAAAAGAAAACACATAGGAAGAAGCGTACCGAAGTGCGGACGTAGAAATAAACAAACTTAAGAAATGGCTTGACGATAATTGTCTATTCTTAAACTCGGACAAAAGTTACTTTATGACATTTACACTATCTGACAAAAACATTCCAACAGTACATCCCAATATTATTATTCAAAACTCTTGTAAAAAATTACCTGAAAATTGCAAATCTTATAATTGCTCTACACTGACAAAAAAGGAACATATCAAATATCTAGGTATTACAATAGACCATCATATTAAGTGGACTAAGCACATTACACGAACTGTAAAAAGAATCCGTAAACTTTATTACATTTTCCTAAAATTAAGAACCATTTTACAAAAACCTTTATTACTAAAGACTTACTACGCACTGCCCCAATCAATTCTACAATACGGAATAATAGGCTGGGGAGGTGCGTATAAAACTAACTTAGCTCCACTTGAAATAGTACAAAGAAGACTATTACAAATAATCCTAAAAAAGCCATAAGATTACTCTACTGACGAATTATTTACAGAATTCAAAGTTTTAGATTTGAAAAAATATATATAAAAAATGCATTACTTCAAATCCACAAAGAAAGAATCAATTTGGATTCAGTGAGCACCAGACTAATAACATTAGGCCAAATAATTACCCCGAAACTCAATACAAGAACAGCACAACATAACTATTCCTACTCAGCAATTAAAATTTTCAACAAACTTCCTAAAGATAATAGATGTAAACAACTATGAAATATTAAAAAAAAACTCAAAGTACATATTTCAATAAAATAACCTTAAATGTATTGTATCCATATGATATTCATTTTTAATCATAAACAAATAATTTCAAGAAACCCATTCTAAGTAACTAAGTAACTCCCTCCCTAAGCACAAGAATTTTCTCAATTAGGGAGGTATTAATCATTAACTAGAAACTAGACATTGTATATAAGCTGAATTAATATTATACCTACTGTTATTATTAAGTAAAAATGTTTATTTTTGTACAATTAATTAAATAAATAATACCAGGAAAAAAAAACTCATTAAATTTTATGGGTTATCTGGTAATTAAATTCAATAAAATAAACTTTAACTTATGATTCATTAAACGACCGCCTTTGTTAGGAAATTGTATTATTTATTTGAAAAGATTTTTTGCCGAACGACATCCATTATGCCAAGTCGGTAATAGTAATTGAATTGATTTATTGACCCAAATGTAGTGATTTACTTTCCCATTCACGTACCGCCCTTCTCTCGATCGGTCGGATAAGAAGAAAAGAACCACATTATTGTTGGGGTGTAATTTTCCCTCCTTCAGAAATGTTACTGGATTAACCCAACAATACTCTTCGCCAGAGGTTCTCAACACGAAGCTTTTCACTTGCGCCTCTTTCAAAGCACTGCATAAAGATAAAGAACAAATATTATTGACCATTATCCCTTCGTATGGTGGAAGTCAAATGTGAACATCAAAATCTCTGTGTCAGGCAAGGCTCTCGATTGTTTCCGTCGGAGAATGTGTGGAGCGAAAATCTGTCGACTACACACGCTCGGTAGTCCACACCGCAGCGCAGCCGCATATCGCCAGGTCCTTCTGGTACTACCTGGGTATCATATTGGCACAACGGCTATCAAATAATACTTTCCTACAAACCTTCCTAAATCAAATCCTGTCTCTGTCCCACTTATTTATTTGAAGCACAATTTTCAATCAAAAGCACACACATCGTTCCTCCGATGCCAACTATTAAAAATAACTCGACGAAATACACTATCAAAGATCACACTTTAACAAAACTTACATTATATTTGCACCATTGTCTTTTTTTATATTTTTTCCAACACCATAAAATATAAATAGTTAATCATTCATTTCAATGGTTAATTAATTGTCAGATTTCTAGCCCGAATGATACAACGAATTTCGTCATATTATGAGAGCAATATATTAAAATTAAAACAAGGTTTGCTTATTGATAATCTTAGGGGAACATGGCTTCGATGATGTACGAATGCAGTTCCGCTGTTTTGATATGAAAGAGCAAAAAGACAAGCTACACACATTATTAGACATTCTTTTCATCCAATTTTGAAATGGCTTTTTAAGTTGCCAGATTTGAATTTAAAAAATAAATATGTTATCTATGCGATATAAAGATTAAAGGGAAAGGTTTGTACGTTTTAAAGTTAACCATAGGCGGAATTTGTAACATTGTTTTGACAAAAATAAACAAAGGTAGACAAAGGTGAAGATTGTGTCAACAGTGATGGAAGTGTAGTGGATTATTAGTGTTTGCTTCGGTGAAATCAATAATTTCACAATGGTGGTAACCTTTATTCTTGCAATTTAGATGTCACTGTGGCATATTAAACAAACCAATATTATTAATTTAGCAAAGAGATAAAATTGTTTACCAAGTATCGCTATACAAATTTATCCAATAATTACTAACTAACCATTACGCCGTTTGTCGGAGGGGTAGGCAGAGATGATAGGCCGCCACAAAACTCTCGGTACATACTCCATGCTTCATTCATATGCATGCATCGTCTCATAGATACTTGACATGACTCGACTCAAGTATTTGATTCACTTAGTCTTCTTTGGGCCTCTTCGACTTCTTCTACCATTCACTTTTGCGTCATATATTCTCCTGGCAAACCTTTCTTCATTCATCCGATCCACATGTCCAAACTATTTGATCGTGTCTTTCTTAATCTTACTCACTATGCTTTCATCAAACTTTCAATTATTTTTTTTAGTCGATAAAAGTTTTGGTGCCTGTTCAACTGCCTGATCTTCAATTCACCTCTTCCAGAGAACTATTGAGAGCCCCTGCCCTTCGTATATTGTACTGCTCCGCCGGAGATTCGTGCCGTGCCACAATGGGTGGCATTATGTCCAGAAAATTATCTATGTGCTCTAAAGAAAATATTATACGGCTTGTGGAAATACGGGTCGCGTCCACAAAAGAAGCGTAACAGTTTGGTTTGGACGTGAAATCTTGATAGGAGAG
This sequence comes from Drusus annulatus, assembly GCA_022651775.1. NCBI lineage: Eukaryota > Metazoa > Arthropoda > Insecta > Trichoptera > Limnephilidae > Drusus > Drusus annulatus. The sequence continues at coordinate 24,700 of JAGWCC010001105.1, forward strand.
TTTTATTGTGCAGTTACTCGGGCCTCGGGGGGGCGCTCGGCAGGCACACCCCCTCTCCCCTCTCCCCGCCCAAGGTGGACCATTTATTGTGTACACATTCATTTAGGCACTATTAGGCTTAAGCAAATTGCTGTTTGTGTTACCATTTTTTACCACGTAACACGTCATGTCAAAAACAAACATCTGTGTAAAATTTCAAAGGTTAAACAGTTTCAGGAAGCTGTAATTAATAAGAGATAAAACGTGGTATGGCTACCTAAAGATCGACACACCTAACTTAAAGGTCTTTAGTGTCAATCTGAAAAATAAACCCATGGAGTTAAATTTAAAAAAAATGCATAGTGAAAACATTAAAATATATATATTGCTTTTAGCATAGATAAAAATACGGTAAACAAACAAAAACAATAAACTCATCTCATGGGCAATTAATTTATACGAAGGTAAACATTATTTCAACCTGGCGACAACTCGTTATAATACTCTGATTATCCTGGAATTTCACAACATACCCCAATCAGGGATGCCATAGTCTCACTGGCTCTAGACGAGGTTGGGAGCAGTTGGAACTCTTGTGCGGTATTCACCATAATAATAAATAAAAATAAAATACGTTTCAGTCAAGTCCATTAATGCCAAAAGTTTGTGGTAAACGTTTTATGCATCGCTGTTGATAGATTTACGCAATAATATCATATAAAAATGGAATACCGAATTGAGAATATTTTTGGATGCGTGAAAAGTTGACTATTACAAGCTGTACCTGAATATTTAATGAAAGTTGTCCTGTAACGTTGCTATAAAAAAATAATAGAGCAAAAGATTAGTTATTACTGCGCTATATAAGTTCACTGTTATTATTATTACTTCTCATGTTCGTAGCGATACAAATTTCTTCGGCAACAATCGACAGAGTAACATTTTTTCTTTCGAATTATGTCTATTTTTGGTGGTAAATTGAAAACCGCTCTTTTTCCTTTCTATCGTGTAAAAATCCAAAATATGTATATACGCCACTGGTTGAAAAAGAGTGTCATTGGAATGCCATCAGAATGCAATGTCTTACCCAATGATGGTTAATTCAACGTCGAGTAATGTCATTTAATTGCATTCAATTTTCTTTGTAATGTTTAGAGGGACGGACAGACCGAATACTATTAACCGTGTCGTATATCTAGGTAATTTGGGGTTTACATGTTGAATTTAACTAATCAGCTTCATTTTAAGTTTCGGTAAGTTTAACGTTTTGGCTTCGTTTGAATACTTCTCGATATAGTTCGAGACACACGAAGGTCTACGTTTCAAACAACGCAATCAACGGGTTTCCACGATCGACTTGGATTTCTCTGCATATAATATGAGTTGAATTAGTTAATTTATCTTTGAGTCTCGCAGTAAGGTTGAACATTTATTTCGGATTTGAGTAGCTGGCTATACCACGAGTCACATGGGGGTCTGTAAAAATACGATCGACGAGTTTATTACTATAAATATATGTTTGGTGAAACCTAACACCTTAATTTTGAGTACAGTTATTTTGAAAGCTTTTGATTCGGAGTGACAAGCTATCAGTAACGTATATTGAAATGCTGAAAAACTGCACCCTTACAAAAATAATTAATAAAAAGTTTCTATTTAACATAATTCAACTCGTCTACTCGACCTACTCTAGTTCATATGCAATAAAACTAACATCTTAACGAAGCTTTAAATAATTTCTGAATAAATATACTGAAGCGGCCAAAAACTTTGAATGGTTTATACGTGAAATTTCTAAAATAGGAGAATAAATTAAACATAAAATACAAATAGGTGAGGAACTTGTACGCTCGTTTATTGAGTTGGAACACAAAAATCAATGGAAGATGAAAATAAAACGGCCATTTTCAAATATTCAACGCACCATAAAATTGGTACCTGAACTTTTAAAACATAACATTGATTTACTTTGGTCATAAAAATATGCACGCCACTGTTAGCGATACTTATTGGCTTAGCTTAGCTTAGCTTAGCTTTGATTTCAACAAAACAATCAACTGGTAAATAAAATCTAATTGAATTACACCCAATATTTTTTTGTTAAGTCAAAGTTAGTTTGATTACTTTTTGCTCGAGTCATGACTAAGGGGGTCTACGTTTCACAAAAAGCAACTAACGCGTTTAAAAGATCCACTTGCATTACTCCAAAACAAGTTGATTTTTAACTAATTGAGTTAATTTTGAGTTATAGTGTGTCAAAATACGCTTGTCTTTGACCAGCTGCTACAATTGAAGTCACACTGGGATCTGTGTTTCAAAAAAGCAATCAACGGGTTTATAAGATCGAATTGGATTTTTCTTAATCTCGTTAAAATAAGTTGACCTTTAGGGATTGGATGAAGCACTGGATGCTTTGTTCGCCCAAAGCTATCCAATTTACTTATAGCACATATACATGGTGTACCCACAGTAGTCGCAGGGGTTAAGCAGATAGCTTGAAGCCCCTTTCGCCAAGAGTGATGGAATTAATTACTGTTTTATTCTAATCCACTAATTAGTTGTACTAGCTATGTAAAACACCAATATAATACACGAATTACTGCGATGAAGTCGAGGAGGGTGAATTTCCTTGTAGATTTTCATAAATATGCTTAATTAAAATAATCAAAAGGAAATAAATCTGAAAAACAGGTTGTTGGAAGTGCTTTTTTCGAGGAAACAGGATTTACTGTGGGTTTGAGATTGATTTGTGGTTGAAGCCATTGTGATTAAGAGTTGATACAAGAAGTTTAAAGAAACATAAAGGAAGTAAAAATGAATAATTATAATATTAAAAAAACCGTACACTTAAACCAATACGAAAATATTGAAATTTCAAAAACTAAAGGGAATACGTGTGCATTTACATTTATTAAAAAAACGCCTATATCGTTATAAAACTCATTATTAGATAACTCTCATTACTTTATAACGCCGTGACTTTATTACTCTCCAAAATGTTTAAATCCCAAAACATTACAACGTTCATCACATAATATCGATAATAACGCTAATAACGTTATAACGATCATAACGCGAATAACGCCAAGAAAGTTATAATGCTAATATCGCTAAAATGATCATAAAGTTATACCGCTTGTGATGTTCTTAGCAGGTTACGGTTCTCACAAGTTTAGTTGAATAATAGGTTTGTGTAAAAAGTTTTTCAGTGCGGTGGTTTAAATTCCTATTTACTCAATCTTTAATTCATTGGTAAGATTAATTAATCAATGATGTTCTTGGACGATTTAATTCCGGTAAAGTTTCCAAAATGTCTAGTTAAAGAGCTCCAGTTTCAATAGAACATTTCGGGAATATCTATCGAACCTACCGAGCCGTAGTTCACACATCGTGCGAAGACCTTAAATAAAGTTAAGGGGTTCGTTAAGGAAATCTCCTCGCAGAGGTTTCAATTGTATGATGCTTCAACTATTTCAAGAGCATTAACTGAAGTCAGAATAAACGTCTTCGAGTATGTTTAAATTATCTGTGTGAAACATTTTAAAACATGTTGTCAAATGTATTCGTCGTTGTTAAATAGTGAAATAAAAAGTTCGCTTGCAGGATATTTAGTACGAACACGGAATTTGAAGTAAAGTTCATTAGATTATAACATAGTGGGAAGGCTTGAGGACCGGAGTCGAACGCCAATCCAAGGGATCAAGTATATGGAAAATGTTTGTGAAGGAGGCCAAATCCCCCCCTTGGATTATGATATTAAAATTTTGTACCGCATAATTCTTATGAAATAAATTGATTTATTTCCCGATAAAATAGCCACATGATTTTTTTCAAATATTAAAACTTTTTATTCTATGTTAAAATATTAAATACGGAATCTAATAATAAGAATTAACTTTTTTTTTAAGTATTAATTCTTGAAATAATATCAATAATCTTCAAAGTAAATATGAAACAGAAAAAGCCAGAAACTGAAAAGAATAACGGTCACGACTGAGACACGAACTCGGAACCTATACACTATCCGGGAGTAACGGCTCTGACAATTTAGCTACAGCGCCCTTGAGGTGATTATTTACAAAAAAAACGGCGCTATACAAATCATCCAAATATTATTATTATTAATAGAAACCAGCATTTTAATCGATTTCATACCTACCCCAAATTTATTAATTTTATTATTTCAATTTCTACCGATATAGGCTGCTATTTTTGTAATGGTATGCAAAGCTCTACGCGAGCACTATATATTATACCATATACCTAGATGGTGTCTTGGATAAATCATTAATTTTTATTTACGGAAGATCTTTTGACCTCTTACAAAGTCGAGAGTTGATATTTTAAAAATTAGAATTAACTTCTGTTTAGTTCTTAAATTTTGATATTAATTATTGATATTATTTAAATAACTAATAATAAGTCTTTAAATATGTAAGGATTTCGGTTAAAATATTGAAATAGTCACAAATCTACTTGGCAATCACAAGCAATATAAAATATTCCTCTTGGGAAGCTTTCATTCGGCGTAAATCGAAGATGCAGAATGAACAAATAAAAAATTAAAAATAACCATAAGTAGGGGAAAAGAGTTTTGTTGGGGTGTTTAAAAGGAGCAAAGAACTTAAAGCCGGATTGGAAAACATTTATTTCCAGGTGTTAAGTTGTGTGCCTGTCACCGGGCGGCAAGGGCACTCTACATCTTCCTTGGCAGTTTTCCAGTTCCGTGCCTCCTGATTATTCGCCTTTTAACGTATTTTACTTTATCAAATTCTCACTCAACGTATGTTTTCTTTGATGTTGTTCTCAACCAAAGTACACCTAAAATAAATAACTAGGTAATGTGCTTACATTTATTATGTATTTTTTAACATCTGTTTTACATACAGAAACTCTTTTTTAAAACGTGAATTTCGCAGTAGTAAGTACTAATAAATAGACAACATATTTATTCGAAAACTTATTATTCAAATATTTATGTACATACGCAAACATAATTACTGCTTCCAGCTCATAAATTCTTGAACGGCGTACTATTAATACCTGACATCCTGGCGGAAATTGGATTATATAACCCTGATAATTTCACGCGAGGCCGCCAACACAGGTTTCTGTTTCTTTTCAGGTGCAGAACTAACTTACCAGTGGTGATGCCCCTGGAAAGACTTACTAGGTTAATTAACTGCCTCGCAGGAAATGTGGATATTTTTCATATGACTTATATCAAGCTTAAACACGAACTAGCTATTAATTTCTAACTATATATGTACTTCTTAAAACCTTTTTTGTTTTTAAACTTCTTTTTACCTATTTTTACCTATATTTTTGGATAATTATAAATACCTTACTAGAATGCTTTACTAAAAATTACCTTTAGAAATGTTAAAACGGTTTGTATTCTATTCTACTTACCATCAATAATACTTACGTATTATTGAATCCATAAACTATTTTGATTATCGTAATATACCTGCTAACATCGTGTTATCATTTCTCCACGTCAACCGATGAATCCCAGACGAAAATGTGAGTGAGAGGAGAGTAAGCGCTTTAATCGGGACCAAATCTACGACGAGGCTACTTTATGATTGGTGTATGTACAAGTAAATGTTCCTTCATACTAAACGGGACTGCCACTATTGGAATTTCTTCTCAGGGGGCATTGTCTAATATATCAAATGTTTTTAAGTTTTCTTTATTTGATTACTAAATAATGTAATTTCGTCGCATGTTTGTGACGTCTTCAGTGTAAGCAAAATAAATAGAAAATTTAAATTTAACAAATAATCTGCAAGAGATCATAATAATAATAATAATATTTGGATAATTTGTATAGCGCCGTTTTTGTGAAAAATCACCTCAAGGGCGCTGTGATGTGTCAAATATATACGTGTCGAAACTAGTTGGAAACCAAAATAAATGTATTTAATCGTGTAGTTTTTTGTTGTTAAGAATCAGCACTTAAAAATACACACTTTTTGACTTTCTAGTACAAACAAAACTCTTCATTATTTATAGTAAATATATAATTCTTAAACAGTAATCTTTTAAATTCTTTATGAAATGCAGACTAGAATTATAATTATAATAACTGCACCTTTTCCTGACATTTTAGTATGTTTTTCATAGAATTTAAAGGATTACAGTTATAAATTGTATTTACTGGAAATATTAGACATTTTTCTAACAACCCACAGAAAATATACAGATACATAATTTGTAGTATTGCTTGTATTAGAATGCTACAAAGTAACGTTTAGCGTCATTCTTGACTGCTCACCCTTAATGCTGTTATTTCCTGCTATTTAAAGTCAAGTTATTATTTGTTTTCTGAATTCAATTTCCTCACCCGTTTTCATCATTATTAGTTGAATTATTACATTTTAATTGAATTAAATATTGTCAGCTGAAGTGAGTTATATAGCGTAGTAGATAAGTATTTATTGTTTCTTCGCTCAAAAGTAGTATTAATATCGGTATGTTCATAATCTTATTCTGGTCAGCTCGAATGGATATATTTCATTACATTTATATTCGATTATTTAATAACAATTTATTTTTTGTTGCAGGTATGAATATTCTATTTTCACTACGCAGAAGAAAGGAGGTGGGTGAGTTTTATTTTAGATATTAGTTTTTCTACCCGGATTGTAAAATTTTCTGTGTTTCACCTTTATGTCTTAATGGATTCCTGAAGTCTTACTAAAATACTACCTGTCACAACCAGTATTGCGGTAAACACATATCCGACAGAAGCGTGCCTTGAATATTTCCTAATTTCCGTCAATTTCTAGCTTACTTTCTGTATTTCTACATTAAATATTTTTTTCGAATGCCATCTCTCTGTTAGAAAAGAAGTCTTGAATTTCAAAGAGTAATCTGCGACGGGAAAGAGTAATCTCCATTTTTAGAAAAGCCGAAAAGTCCTTTTGCCTTGGATAATTGGGAAATTAAAAAAAAAGTCACGGCACGCCACTGGTATACGAATACTACATATCGTAGAACAAAGACAAACAAACTTACGTTAAGAGTAAAGACCTTGCGGTACTTGCGGTTGGATTTAAGATTTCCTAGAATTTAATTCTTCTGTTGGAATATTATGTTTGATACTACGGGAATATTGGCAAAGTAATAACAGCTTGAAACAAGATGTGTTGGGATTCGCCTATTTTTGTCCGTTTTCACAGAAAATAATGTGGTGATTTCATTATTCGATTAAACTAAAGCGGGTCCTCACCAAATGTATTTAATACCTTTTCAAATTAAAGATTATATCTGCACCCCGTTCCAGAGCTAAATATACTCTCAGTATCACCCTTGTAAGAGACCATCGCTCCAATGAAAACGTTGCCTGACATGGTTTTAGGTTTTTTTAATAACGAAACCTAAATAACCGGCGCTTTCCAATTATTTCTGACCTCTTCTCTTCACCCTCCCCCTCTTGTTTAACTATTAACATTCTAAAGAAAATTCGTATATTTTTGTAACGATGCGAACTTTTATGCCCGGGCAGTTGGAACACTCACGCGGTGTCGCATAGAAATACAATTCTAGCGTAATAAAATCGACATTATTAAGTCAGCCATACCGTCAATAATAAATAAACTAATCGTTGACTACCATATAAGCGTTTTTTTTTTCAATAAAAAAGATATCACCTTGAAGCACGAGCAAGGTGATATTCAATTAGAAGATGTACCTAAATTTAATTTTCTTTTGATATATCTTGAAACAAATCACACAAAAAAAAACTAATTCTGAGAAAATCTAATGCGTTTTTCAGCACGAACCAATTTATAAATTTCTCGATTACTTTACCATTAATAATTAGCATTCGCTAAAATTCCCTCGGCGCATGACGAGCGTTTTGATGAACGTGCTCGGCTTAAATTAAAATATTAAATGCGCCAGCTACTCTGTAAAACTTGAGAATCTCTCCGTTTCTCCAAGAAGACCATACGTGTGCATACTACTCAGCGTACAGACTAGACATGGTCCATTATCGTTGCCTAAGAAATCCACACGAAAAGTTCTGAAAAGTGAATAAACGCTTTTATATACACATAGACTTAAAACTCATGGGAACTCCAAACGCAAACAGCCGATTTCCTGCATCCTGCACTGCACTTCAGAAATGTAGTTTGTAATAATCATATTTACATATGTATTCTCTTTAGCAAAATCCTGTTAATTTTATCAATTCATATAATTAATGTTTTATGCCCTTTATTTTAGGCATTTGGAGTGCAGTATTAGAAAATGGATCTAAAGTTGATTTTGAAATGTTCAACGTGTTAAATAATATCTTAAGAGGAACAAATAATGGTAGGCTTTGTATATTTTCAAAAATAAAGATTTTTTTTCAACCAACCGTGTGTTAAAAACGTGTATTTTATATACACAGGTATTTATTTCCTCTAAAATGTAAGTGAGCTTTAGTTGAGTGCGCTATGAATAGCTTTAAGTAGTGCAGTAAAATAACGAATTTTATCGTTATTTCACTTCATATGATAAAATATGTTCTGTGATTTTTTATTATATTTTTTCCCAAAAACTTGTTTTTGATGTTCATATTTTTCAATCTACAAGTTTAAAATGGTAAGATTATGCTGGTTTTTACAAACATAGTTTCGCTAGAAAGCAAGAAAAATATTTTGCAGAACGTTAGATCCATTAAAACCTCTCCCCGTAGCCTGATTGCGTTCAAAGTTGTTTAAATTCACTAAGAAAATTTAGCTTTACATTTTGGTTTTATACTGAAAATTTAAACCTTATTGAAAGCTTGCAAAAATGCAGAAGAGTTTGAGCAAAATATTTTCGTGGTAGCTCGTTAAAACCCTTTCAAAATCTCTGACCTCTCAGATGTCATATTTAAACATAATCCATTAAAACTAAATGATATCGTTCAATATGTTCTGAAAAATGGAAACTGTTACCTAAAAAAAAGCCTACTCCTTAAGTGTTTTTTATAAAAGTATTACACCATATGGTGTCGAAAAATCATACAAAGCTAAACAAAGTTAAACCGTGGTAAAAGACTTTTAGTTTATGAAAACACCCGCTTCAGTAACCGGAATTTTATTTTTCTCTAGTTTAACTCTTCGACTAAATTCACTTTCATAACGAATTTTCGTACGGTAATTATGATTTTAATTTATTATCTACGATTTTTTGTGTCAAGATTTTAACTTTTCTATTTAATTATGGACGTGGAAAATTTAATATCAACCGATATACTAAACCTTACCATATTGGGTAATAATTTTTCTACTTGTATGTAGCATGTACGCAATGTTTGTTCAACGATTTAATGCTCGTAGTTTATTAGGATAAATTAATATTTCAGTCGTTGAATATTCTAGTAGATGTTTGACATCTTATTTCCGAAAGGTCGTGGTTTAAGATTGTTACTCCCGACTTTAGTATCGTGGGTTGGGTTAGCATTAAAAATAATAGCGAAAAAAAATCGCTATTAATCAATACTTATGAAAAATATCCTAGGAGTAGAGTGGAAGAAACTTGTATATGGAAAACCTAAGTTCAGTACATATAAAAACGTATTTTTTTAAAAGACTGCCATTTTGCAGCTTCAAAACTCGGATTGGTTCAAATAAAAATAAGGTGTTTTTGATTATTCACGCCAGATTACAACAATAAATACAAAAATGATTTACGTAGGCTCTATATTACTCTGATGAGATACAACCGTTCCTATTCGAAACGTTACGTTGTTTGAAGTTATCTCTTCTTGTTATTAGTTGATTTACGTTAAAATTATTGTAGCAAAGAACCATGTTAAATAAGGAAATTTATAGTACCATAGTTTAAGATGTTCCGGGCGGTGGAAATGTTATGTTGTGTTTCATATAAATTATGTATTTTCTATGCTTAATGATGAAAACTGTATAACCAGTGTTACCTTTATTTTTAGCATCCCCTGTTTCACCCATATTAATATTCATAAGTAGCGGAATAAAGGAATAGGAAAAAATAAACCTAACCTGAATATTCAACGAAACAATCGTTATTGAAAGCAGTAGTTACTTACAACACTAAAGATTGATTCCTCGAATAATATAGCGAGTGTAACTTTCATTTAAATAATTTATTCATTATTCCTACCTAGTGAAAAACCATTCAATCAATTTATACAATATTAAAAATCACTTGGATAATTGACTCCCAACTTCTTTTTACTAGCGCGCAGTATAAGCATATCACGAGAACGAAATGTTATTACTTTTACCAATGTTACATTTCATAAATATTATTTGAAGTCATAAATAATAAGGTATTTATTAAAACCAGCACGAACGAAACAGCATCGAAGAAAAACCAATTTGGCACGTGTTGCGGAAATTGAAAATTCAAATGAGAAACTTGGTCAGACGAATGCATTCTCGAATGGAAGAACGAGTGGAAGGGGTAACGTGTGTGTAGGATCGAGAAAACTTTGTAAGATACTTGTCAAGAAAAGACTTTGTAAGGAGCAAACTCGATACAATAAATTCAAGAAGTGGTTTTTTTTACTGCACGGAGCATCTTTCCCAATATTTAGGATTGTTATGAGACGGAATTACTAAGAAAGGGTAATATAGAAATGTTTTGAAAGTCCTGTTTTTCGTATTCAATAACAAAGTGAAGATCTTATTAATGTTTTATCAAATAACTAGCTAAACTACTTTATAAAAAAAATGTTACGCTGATAAAGTTAATTTATTTATTCATAAATACGTCCAACTGATAGAACCCTAACGTATACTTATATGTTTTTACAACATATCATCGTTAGTAAAATTCGTCAATCCAAAGATGCCCAAAATAAAATGAAAATAAGCCACTGTAAAATTTTTTTTTTTAATGCTTCAATTAATTATATAAGTTTCCATCCAATTTCCCTTGAGATACAATACAGTCTTTAGAACATTAATAAGCTTCCATATACAAGCCTTAAATCAAGTAAAGTTCGAATTTCCGATAGAATAAATAGAAAAAGAACTGCGAGCCTTGCCCTCTCTGCCCCTTAGCCCCATTCATTTTCACCTTTCCCAGCCAATAAGTAGAAATGACATACGTGAATGAATATTTTCACTCTCGTGAAAGGGAATTAACGAAGCGGGATGGTGTTACAATATATTCAATTTATGGTCCCCTCTTAGGTGAAAACAAATTGAAGTTCTTTTAGAGGTTTGGGTTAAACGGGTATTTTTTCTCAATTCTCCCTGGTATCACCTTCCAAGTAATGTATTTATCTCGTTAGTTAAAACATGTTTCAAATCACTTTCACATATAGGTTGAAGTCATTTTAGCGAAAATAGAGGAAAACGCGCATACAAAATATCTTTTTAATGCCCGTTTTTTTTCAGCTCTCTATTTTTTTTAGGAGTGCTGCAAATATTTTTAACCAATCATATACAATAGCATTAAAAATATATATATTAACATATTCAGCGTTTTTTTTAAACGTTATTCCGCTATAACGAAGAAAATTACGAAACCTCAATACTTTACTATGTCGCGATAATATTATAACACGTGTTGAAAGGGTGTACGCAAAGAGCAGACCCACTGTGGGATTCGAACGTCGTCCATTTGGTTGCCAATCGAGAATCTTACTTTTTGTTTTTTTTTTTAAATATTTAATATCTTGTTTGTGAAACGCTGTTTTAATTCTGTTTTTTTTTTCGTTTTATCGTTAACCTTAAACGATAAGACATTAAGTATCGTAGGAGAGCAAGTTGTTGTGTATTTTTACCACACAGCTTTAACATTTATCATCTGCCCTCACGGCGCCCAGTGCACTGGGATCAGAGGACACTAACAAGACATAATAAAATATGACAAAATTACGACTCACGTAAAGAAATATCACAAATGAGGATTCGGTTAGCATGACTTTGACATTTGAAAAATACTTTATAAAAAATGATTGAGTAAGTCGCTCTGCCTTAACCACTTCTTTTTAGAAAATATTGTTAAAATCAATATATCAATAAAAACATAACACGTTTACAAAACTAATATTTTGGGGAAATTGATTTGTTTTACTTACAAGTTAGAAAAAGAGGATAAAATAAAGTGAAACGGGCCATTTAATGTTTTCCACTTTCCTATCACAATCCAACCCAATAGAATTGGTGATTTGCTTTTGGTTTATATAAAGTTTTTTGTCATTCTTAGGGCGAACCACACTCGTTGATGGAACGCTAAGTTTGAATAAAAAATGATAAAAAATGAATCTAATTACTTTTTTTTTAGCACGTTCACTCGAATTGTTTCCGATGATTACCGAACATGACACTCGTTTGACAAATGACTCTTTTTAGCTATCTATATATATATGGGATCGAATTATTGTTAACATCAATCAGGCCTTCCGTTCCCTATCTCCTTCCCCTCCCCACTCCCTTCAGTCTCACAACATACCCCAACTTGGGATGCCATATTTTTACTGGCTTCAAGCAGTTGGAACTCTTGTGCGGTATTCGTATTTTTTAAAAGATTACAAGGAGTTATTTGCGAATACGGGCCAGACGTCAACAATTTGACGAATTTAAGAACAGCTATTTCAATTGAATTTGACTTTCGCCGGGATTGAACCGACAGACTCCGATTTCAGAGCTAATGATCTGAACCTTCTGCCGCGGGGGTCTTTATTCCGAACTTATGCTTAGATATGAACAAGCGGTCGTAATTCCTAGCCGGCAGCACGCAAGCTAGCGACTGAGTGCAACTACAGATATGTTTGGACGAAAGCGGGTCAAATATTCACAAAGAAGGATGACAATTTGCGGACGATTCTCGTTGATTCTAAAGAGATTATAAAATATGTAATAACACAAACTGTTAAACCAAACAAATCCAATCCGGCTAACTATTCGGTGCCCTTGTGCTAATCATAAAATATTTTGGTTTTATACTTAAAAAACAATTCAATAAGATGTACATACTATTGCTTATATCATGGCATTTTCATAATGCATTTAAACATATGCAGTATTCAAATAAATTTTGTTGAATTTATTGAAAGTATAAAAAACTTAATTATAAAGCCGGACTGCAATGTGCTAACTGTAACACTAACAAACAATAAATCGTCAAAATATCATTAGCCGGAATATAATTGTAGTGTTACAAAAATAGTGGAATATTTATCTTTATTCGTAATAAATTTAGCATTATTGACATTACTGAACACCAACTAAATCTTATCCATTGTATCAAACTTCAATTCAAAATGACAAATCGATGAATTATTTTCTCGCCATTTATAGAATTCACAGCTTCAATACTTATTCATTTTTTAACGAACTGCAACACATTCTACCAAAATTTAAAAACAAATGTTGCCAACAAGATACGTACTCCACTTCTTTACAAAAGTATTTGCTAACAAGATAGGCGTGGTATTAAAATTTATATATAATATATTTCAATTTCAATAAACTAAGAAATAAAGAAAAAACAAATAAAATTGTATAAAGCAATAGATCGATTAAATATTAAAGCAATATTCACGATAATAGACATTTCAAGCGTTTTTGAATTTCTACTAAATTTGATTCATGCATACATAATTGGAGTTGCCAATCCTAAATGATTATTTAGAATTCTGCAATGGTAATACACAAAAAATGCCTTGGTGAGCAATTAATTATTTCTATTTCCAATACCACAACATTGACTTTTCAATCACTTAGCTGAACATAATATTGTGTTTCACCAATATTTACTCGAAGTGTTCCACAAGCCAATCGGTTTACAAATAGTGGAACGTTGCCAGCTTCGCGAATTATTAATTTTACTAAATAATGTTGCTCATACTTCTGTTTTAGATATTTTGCAAGGAAATTTTCCTCGAGTTTCTAGATTTTACACACTCTGATTCAAAACCAATAATGATTCGATCATTTTAAGACCAACTGTACATTTAGATGATTTTTTTCTCCTCTTAACATTTTTTTCCTATATAATTGTCACAGGCAACGCAACGTAATTTATAGCCTATATTGTATAATAAAAAATATAAAAAGATTCTTCAGCGTGCTAGATATATGCCGTACATTTTTTATCAAAATAACACCATTCACGTTCGTAAGGTGTATGGACCTTAAATTCAACATATTTTTGTATGAACAGGCGCCACGTACCTTCCTCTTAAGACCGATATCCTAAAAGTTAGTTAGGTACTTCCTAACAGTTTCGTACAGAACGAGACTTATCAGCCCCAGCACACATAATACATCTGTAAATGTGCCGGCTTCTTTCAGGCCCTCGTTCGAGCTGTCGTTTCTGTGAAAGAGATCACTGCATTTGTTGAAAGTTGGCAAAACTCTGACTCGGTATGTTTATCGTTTTTATTTAGAGATTACCCTCGTGCAAATGCTGTGTGATTTTGATCTAAAATTTATTTGTAATTCGGCGTGTGCAATGTACAGTTTCATTTGAAATACATTATTGCTATCGCTATTGGAAGTGAGCGCCCGTGTTGAGACGATACACCCGTTACGACCTGCATGACGTTAAATAAACTGAGTATGCTTGTGTATGTAAAGTTTCTGGCGCCCGGTACACATACTTTTTTTCCTTCTCCTTCCCTCTTATTATTTCCTTCCGCCTCACCACACGTTTTTATTAGTTTTACCATATTTTCATTAGTTCCAAGCAGTGGTAGCCCTATCACCCCTATTACAATATGATAAATACTGTTTTACAGCTACATGAAAAGCATCTGTGAAGATTCTACCACTCTTGAAAAGTTACAAATAAATATTTATACTAAACGTAATTCGAATCAACACCAAAAATAATTACCGAAATTACTTAACGTTTTATCAAATCCCAGTGCGCCTGTTTTTAATAAAGATCGTTACCTGAAATAGATTTTTGTGAAAAATTTCTGTGAGAGATTATTATTGAATAACAAGGGAAAGAAAATAAAACTTCGCTTAAAATTCTAAGTAAAGTTTCGCACCGATATTTTATTCAAGCTGAATTTAATTCAGTGGATCGATCTGAAAATTTGCGAAATCAGAGGAAAGTTGATTGAATATTTCACCGTTCAGTCTTTCCTTTCTAAATTGCATTTGCAAAAATTCAAGTTGATAATTTAAATTATATTTCTCTGAATAATTCAATAGAGTCTTCTCAATTGACGCCAGTCAAAGTTTTAAAGTTTATAAAAGTAAATAGCAACATAAATTTATTTTGTATTTGGAATTTCACCTATAGGTTTTGACATTTTACATATTTTTTGTTTTTGTTTTTAAGGGAATATGTTATTTACAATATAAAAGCCTTTTCACTAATCTTTGCTGGTTTGGAAATTATGCAATTTTATTTACATTTTAATAAAAGCTCAGGTATGTTTGGCGATTCTTAAAAAATAAAATTTGTAATCATCTGATCAATATATTTTTATTATTGATATTTTTTTTGAAAACGAACCTACTATTTAATATCTAAGGACTATGTATATGTCGACACAAAAGTATTCCTTACTCAAACAATATTAAATTCATCACTTGGAACTTCATCAGTGCTGTGTGTAAGTATACTGCATTATGTAGTAGAACTTAGGAATTCTAAGCATTTGTTTGGATCTTTATGATTAATAGGACGGTTCTTGAAACGGAAGATGATAAAGGGTTGAACTCGAGGGAAAGGCGCTTAGTTGCATTAAATTCCATTTATTAACGTATACATATTATACTTAGAGCATCTCAAACACGAATACTCTCATGTTTATGAAATACTTCATAAGAACTATCAACCATTATTCACTTCGGTTTCTTATAAATTTAGAACGTCCAAAATAAGAGAAATTATATTTCCATTTGACAATATTCATACAAATTCTTTAAATTATGTTTGTTTTTTTTTGTATTAATTGCTTGTTTTAGGAATAAGAACAAATTAATAATACTTGGATAATTAATCTAGGGCCATTTTTGTGAAATATAACCTCTAGGGAGCTCAATAATATTATATACATAAAATCTTACTTTTTGTCGTTGAAAACATTCCGCATTGAATGTAAATTGATTGTTTATTTTTTTATTCTCTCGGTAGAGAATCGGAAGAAGGTTTTTAAGTAATATTTTTTTGTATCGTGGGTATCTATTGCTGTAATAGGATTTGATGAACCCTGACCTACCCTCGCGAGGTTTTTTTTATTTTTGCTCTTTTTCTCGTTCTGGAGTAAGATACAAATGTTAAAGTCAGTTTTTTGGATTACTGAAAAATACATGAAATAATAAACTGAGAAAAAAACTTTATTCGATTTATGTAGCATGCCATGTCTTTGGTAGTAAAAAAAAATAAACGTTAACCTCCTCGACACATATATGTGTGTGCCATCTGATCGTGTTTTGATTTAATTGATCAGTAAATCTTTAAGTTTTTGGTCAAATCGATGACGAACACCTGTTGTGCTATTCTATTATGGTGTGGTTTTACATATATTATATCTTAGTTTTTCTCGAAACTTAACTAGTATTGATTGATACCTATTTACAGACATCGAAAACGAAACCTAGACAAAAACAAATAAACTATATGTAATAAAAATTAAATTATAATTTTGTCTACGATCACAGATTTAATTTTATTTTTATGACCGACCGGTTTCGCTTAGCCCAAGCATCATCAGAGTACAAAATTAAACTAAACAAAATAATACAATGTGTAATTATATATACTCATATTATTTATATTTTTATTTCATTTTCATTAAACATGTCGAACCACAAAGTGATTGTTTTTTACGAAAATATAAATTATATGTAGTTCAATTTCATATCTTACAGTTTTGTTTTACTAAAATAGATTCGAACCCGCACAGCACTTGAAATGGCAGTGGATCTCATTGGTTTTTTTTTTCAGAGAGTGTTTTACGGAAGTGCTACTCAAACTTTTTCGTTGTGTGGACCTTTGTTTATTTTCAGTGTTTCCTATGGATCGGTTTGATTTTGTAAATTAAAATTATATGTATGGCTTTTGAATTTGATATAAAAGAAATGCCAGTCAGTTTTCCTGGATGCATGAATGTTGAAACTGTGGTGCTCCGCAGCTAGTCTATTACTCGATGTGGCCGAGTATGTACTTACGTGCCGCTGTATATCGATGATGCGAAAGACTGATTTTACTACATGAAACTTATGCAATAAATGTAAAAATCCCCAAGACTGTATTTAACACTAGAAAAAGTTGAATGTGGCCAGTTCCATCATTGCTGAATGTGTTCTGTTTTGACCATCCGGTATGTACGTGCTAACAATATGGTATTATTATTAATAACTATACGAGTATATTTACTTACGATGGTTCAAGAAACAGTACCGGTCGACGGACTAGCATTTGAGTAGCACTGCTCTACGGGGATTAAATTTACGGGTCGTGTGATAAATGAAAACAATAGCCAGTTTCAGAGCTTAAACAAATGAAATTCATCGTAACGCCCTCTTCTGATTTTTCGAGCGCTGCATTCAATAGCGGTTTTATTATAAAAAGTTATTGAAATGTATTAGATTTTTATGATAACATATATGTACCTCGTTAAAATTATGTTTTACTACTATTTAGCAGAAATTTGATTGGAAAACCCAATTACTGTGTGTTATTTATTTATTTATATACTTATGGACTATTGTCCATTTATAAAAAAAAAAACATAACACGAAATGGGGAAAAACAGCAACAGAGAAAGAACAGCACATACATATGCTATAATGAAGAAATGACAAAAAAAAGACAAAATATACATAAGAAAGAAGAATCAAATTAAAGCCAAGATCAAATCATGGTTTTGGTAGTGTCGTAAAGAATGACAAAAATCATTTAGACTGGTACCAAAAATTTCAAGACTATGGCTTGAGTTAACAAGTCTCGACATTCTGGACAGTGGAAAATGATACCCATAATTAGTAGAGTGATGATTGAGGAACAGCAATTCATTTTTTCGGAGTCTACGGCAAATAATGTTGAACTGGATGAGTTGCAATAAAGAAGGTGAGTCAATTTCAAGTGTTCATCACTTTATTCCTTAGCTTGTCTGATGTCTTTACCAGCTTAAAATATTTAGTAGTAAACTCTGGTGTTATGAAACTAGCACAGTTTTTGTTTTCATATAATGTATAGATTAACGATATATTCATAATAATATTATCAGCCCCTAACATAATTTCCATCACGTAAACATTTTGAATATTTACTGTCAGAAAATATAACAAAATGCACAATGGTTTGCTTCATATTTTTAATTTGTTCGCCAGTTTATTTTTCTTTAAAATGTTGTCGACACTTTGGTAATTGGCAAACCCGGGTAGTAAAGCTTGTTTGACATATGAAATACCAAAGTAGGAACATTTGCAAAAATCATTAATGTCAAATTAGCGAAATGTTTAATAAATAAGGAAATACTCCTAACGATAAAATCAAATGTGGAGATCTCACGATTCCCAACTGCCGGTAGTAAGTGAGTTTTTAATGGCATCCCCAATATTGGGGAATGTTGTGGGGTGAAAAGGTATGTGGGGAGGGACATGACAAAGGAAGGTGGCTATTGACATACTTAAAGCCATTTCAAGGGACGATGAAATTCTGAACGGTAGTTTATCACAAGGAGACTAGCGATCATACCATCTATCTTTCGATCTCGACAGTGAGTAGATGAAATAATTACTAACAAATAGCTAATGAATATACATTTCACTCATTAGAATGTTGCAAAACCGCTGTCGTCAATTCCGATGTTACAATTTAATTATTACTGAATACACTTAATATCCTGAATAAATATTTATTATCTCCATGGAGGAACATAGTGGATCTATCAAGATCGTACTGGTAAAATGCGCCATTTTGACTTTGAACGTACTTAGAAATGATTTTAGCCACAGATCTAAGTACGCATATATTTACACTAAATCAAATCATGTGTCGCATTATGATCGGCTGCTGACAAAAAAAAAATGATTTCCCGGCATACTATGGGGCCGAAAGAAGTAGAAAAGGAAAAAATATAGAGAAGAGGAAGACGATAATTGGGAAGTACCTGGCTATTCCAATCTGGTCACCAAACACGGCTTAATTAATTTCAAGCAACGTTTTGAATCTGAATTATGGTATTTCGCCGAGGCGATTCTGAAGGTATTTATCACCTTGGAATGTGCCGCAAATATACTATGTAGTATTTTTATATGAATTACATGTAAAATAGTACACATTAATATATTTTTCATTTACTTTTCACGCTGGGATTTGAACCCGCGATCTTTGGATTCGTAGTCAAGGATCTTAACCACTTGACCACAGAGTTTAACGTCATATACGTACGACATCAAAAAAATAATAGTGGTCATAAGAAGTAATAGAATTACCTCTTTACGCAATACTCATTATTTGCTTATTCGAGTAAATCCCTCCAAAGTAACCTGGCAATAATGTCGTTGAAGTTTTCTTTTACTCTAATAAAGTAAACATTAATATTATTTTATAAGAAAGTAAACTTTTTGAATAAACATTACACATAAAAAAAAAACAACTTGAACCTTTTTTTCCGTGAAAATAGCAACTTCATCACCGTACGTTTCTAAATCTTAAAAAAAAATCGTGGATAGCAATTTCTTTGTGGTTTGTCATATATAATGAAATGATTTTTTTTTTTAATAAACCACAGATCAAAGGCCTTTAAAATTAATACTTATATTCTTAATAGTTAGTTTTTTTTGTCCAGTAGTCCAAAATTATTCCTGTAAACTCACTTACAAAAAACAATATTTCTCATTATTCCTTAATCATCTTCTCAGTTAAGGTTTTTCCTCTTTCATTTCATATTGTCTGTCTCTTTTTCTCTGTTCCTTTGTCACAATTTTAAATGTTCTTCTATTGTTTGTTCTCTTATTTTTTTTTATATTGTTATTTCCCTCTGTATGTATACATATATATATATATATATATATATATATATATATATACATATATGTATACATATATATATATATATATATATATATATATATATATATATATATATATATATATATATATATATATATATATATATATATATATATATATATATATAACCGCACACTTTGTATTTTTTGTTCAATTTAATTTTGTATCCCGACGATGTCGGTCATAAAAATTAAAATTAAATCTGTGGTCTTATACAGAGTAATTTTTACATTTCATTAAAAAATTATATATTTGTGTCTCTGAACTAAGTATTAATAGGAACTTTGCGCGGTATAAATATGTAATTGATTGATTAGCACAATTCAAAGAAGTTCTCTACTGCCAAGTTCTCATTGACTTATTCAATAGTACTTTACAACCAATCACATATATGTGTGTCCCACTAAAAACTATCCAATTTGTGTGTCTCCGCTCTGGCCGAGCTATTTTTTGCCGTTAACGAACGTTATTATGTTCCGACAAGCCTGTGATGAATGCTTCCCGAATTCGTTGCGATGGATTGATGCATTGAAGTTTTCATTTGTCCCTTAATAAACATCGTATCGAATGATCAACTTTTTTATTAATTGGCTGCAAAGCTGACATTATATTATGTGGAATGGCAATTCGTCTTTGATGAGTGCTAATGCTATTTAAAACTGCATAATACATGCTAAAATCCGTTACATTCTTAAGGATCAGCATCCAAAAATAAACACTTTCTGGTTTCCTAATACAAGTAATACTACAAATGATGTATCTGTTAATTTTATACGAGTAGTAAGAGAGATGTCTAAAGTTTCCTGAAAATACAATTTTTGAACAGTAAAATCTTTAAATTTATTTATGAAATGCACACTGGAATTTTAGATAAAACGTTCGAAAATGGCTGCGCTAGTTTTCAATCTTCATATTTTACTGACATTTAAGTATGTTTTTCATTGAATTTACATTATTACAGCTTAAAGTTTTTATTCACTGGAAACTTAAGACATTTTCTTGACTGCTCGTATAGAATTTACAGATACATCATGACGTGCAGTATTGCTTGTATTTTCTAATACAAAAATGCCATAAAGTGAGGATTAGCGCTATTTTGGATGTTGGGGCTTAAATATCAAAGCAATATTCACATTTCAAGTGTAAACTACAGTTACTAATTTCGATCGGACAATCAATTTAATCAAAACATTTTTTTTAATAATGTAAACCAGGAAATACGTTTGCCTACGTCTCGTGGTGTATTTCAACTGCTCTCTCTGTTTATTTAATAAGAACGCAACAACGTCCAGCTTTCTATTTGATCTCTGAAGCTTTGATACAATGTTTTATATACAAATAAGACAAGACGCCATTTTATTTATTCTATATTTGTAGAATATTTAAATATTGTAGAGACTTGGGCAAATCCTGTTAGTAGCTAAAAATTGATATCAATTTTTAAAAAATGAAGACCTTTGCATTATTCTCAAAAAAACATTTAGGTATTCTCGTTATTTTTTATCATTTCAGTTTTCCCCCTCTAATAGGGTCATTTTAGACTGATACTATTTAAAATGGTCGTAAAACGGGTAGATCTGACGCTCAGCTAGCAGTCGAACGAATCGGGTACGATGTTTATTACGAAATATTACCTACTTCATTTTTATAACATGTCATAAAAAAACATCGGATCGGGGTGAAAAAATAATATATTGACCTACTTGTCGAAACATAGCAATTCAACGGTAAATTTCCAATTATGACCTGACTAATGAAAGAGAATGAACACAAGGGGGTTGATTGTGTTGTAATAATATTAACTGGCGGTTGAATCATCAACAAATGTTTTGACTCAGTTATTATAAGAGGACGAGCGTGTCCGGGACGTGGAGGATTGGAAAGGCGGCGAATTAATAGTTCCGTGATTAAATTGACTCGAATCAACGCCTTTCGGCCGCTGAGTGCTTTTCAAATGCGAAAAGGTCAGTAATTTGCGGCGGAGTCCTCGACAGTGGAACTTCATAAATATTTGCTAACGAATGCTCAAAGTGATGTGTAATTAATTACTTTGGAGTCAGAAGGGACTTGCCTGCTTTAAGTTGAGAGAGCCCTTTTAAGTTTACATGTGTCCCATTAGCACGAGAACTTACTTCGGGGGGCGTAGGATTTCGCCATTTTATATGTCGAGTAGATATTTTGTTATAATTATTTCTATAATAGAGTTTCAGTTTTAATGCAAAGTTCATGCAGAAGGGAATACTTAATAGTTTACATAATAATGGGCGGTGCTCATGGCGCTGCTGGTTTGTGAGTCAGTGTGCTAGTCCAACTCGCCGAAATCGCCCTCGACTAAAACCCCCGGTCGACAATTTTTCTTTTCAACAACTAATTTTATTTTTATATTGTCACCTACCGATCCTCATCGAACTTCATCAGGGTTAAATTTAAACTAACAAGAGGAATGAGGATATATATAATTAGGCGAAGAAGGAGATAGAATAAAAAATAAATCAAGAAACAGTAAGATAGAAATAGATAACATATTGAGTGAGATAATACATAAAATTGGTGTCAGATCGCTAAAGGAGATATGACGGGGACTGTTGCTAATATAGGACTACTGGATAAATTTAAATTACGAGTTCACCTTTCGACAATTTTCAGTGAGATTGATAAATAAATTTTCAGCTTTATCGTTAAATAAATATGTAATTGGACGTAGGTATGCAGAGAGCGCCCTACCCACAATTTTCCAAAATCGAGTTTTACATGTTTTCCTATAGGTGAATTAGAGATTCATATCTCTTGAAAACATCCAAATGCAATAGATTTTTTTGTAATTCGTTTTTTTTTACTAACGCCCATTGCAGATATTTGACTAAAATTAAAGTATGAAAACATTAAAATACACTTTTTTTTTACTAAATACATTGATGGATTACAAAAGTACCTATTTATAATAATTCTCAGAAAGAAAAAACACACTGATATTCAATTTACAAATGCCGATTATGCATTTTAATGTTTTTGTATCGTCATATTTTCAAACGACTTTTTCTCGGTTTCATCTTTTAAAGGTTGAATGCTTTCTTCATAACTACGTCTAACTTATCTTATACGCAATTAACTGTGTTTTTTTTCTGTAAGAACCTCCAAAGACTTTAATTTCCTGTAAAATATATATTATATTTCTTTGTTTATTTTCATTGATGTTAATTTCTTATTTTTTATCAAAAATGAAACGCTTGAAAGAGGGTATATAATTGTATGTAACCCGCGGCCTCTGTAACACCATTAAACTACTGAGAAAAAAGGGTCTTTAACGACTTTATCTAACCGATGCATGTCCAAAGCTTTGATTTTATCTGACTTAATATATTTATTAGATACCAATAAAGGTAAAAATATTTAACAGTTTATTTCTTATTTTACGCAAATAATGGCTACTTGAAAAAGCTTCAAAGCTTAATTAGCCATACCTGTTATCAGTAGCTTAGCCCTGACCCAAGAAAGTTCCCAACTTTTTAATTACCACGGAAAGCTTGACCGATTTCCGGTGCTAAAAGGTTAGGGTTGATTGAATACCTGCTTTGTAAGAGAAAGAATCCTAAAGCCTTTAAAAGCTTCCCCGTGTATTAAGATGGAAATGATTATTCGTTCGGAAATTCTCATTCCCGCCACGCGCGCAAAAAATAGTTAATTCTAATATTCCAATTTATATTTCAAAAATGAGTATTTGCATTTTATTAAATAAAATATGAAGGAACTTCCTTCTTTAATTCCCAAATAAAACGTAAATTTTTGTGTTTAATTTGTAGAACTCCATTTTAATTTTTACAATTAAATTTAATATTAATATTATTTAGTTCGGCTAGTTTGGGTTTTTTTTAATGGCCTTGAACGCCGAAACAGCTGTCACTAAAATAACTAAAACTGACAAAACTAAATAAAAATAATATTATAAAAATTAAAACGTATATGTTTAAGAAAACTAACGGTAAACTCTGAGATCATAAAATTTCAGACAACTTTTTTTTACTAGATTTTCTAGATCAATTTATTATATTATTACGGTTGAAATGATGTTTTCATAATAAACTACGGAACTTGGAATCCATGTCAAAAAATAAGCCAAAGCAACATATTTTTAGATAATATATAACAGTGTTGAAACTCGGTCAAAGCCAGATAATAACTAGTAGTCCTTAATGTAAAGCTGATAATATGTTTGTATTAATTTTGAAACAGCAAAAACTCTCGAACGACGTTCTCTGGCATAATTAAATTTACATAGCTTTTTGTCTGTAAGTTTTAGGTCAACCATTTTCAGCACCTCAAGCCATTGTCTTCACGAGAAAAAATGAAAAAAAATATAAACAAGACGCCATATTGTTTGTTCTATAATCTTAAAATTTTCAATAAGAGTCAATACTTTGAATTATTAAAATAATATCAATAATTTTCAACGTAAATATGAAACAGAAAAAATAACGGTCGCGAACGAGACTCGAACTCGGAACTTCTACTCTATGCGGAAGTAAAGCTTCTGCCAATTGAGCTATCGAGATCTTATAAAAAACCGGAATTTTTAATTGATATTAAAAAATACATGTTATCATTGATGCTACAATCAAAGAAAAAAGACTTTCTATGATCTTATTTAGTTAGTTAATGGCTACTGTTATTATCCGTGTCATCTGCGATCGTCGTCGGAAAAGATCGAGTTTCCAGTGCATTTCATTTCTTTCAATTTCCTTTATCGAGTTACAAGTTTCGTAGACATGTGTTATATGTAATTTCATTTTACGTGCAACATGTTTCGCTAACATATTTTACTGGCAGTTCGTTTTGAAGTGAAAGGCTGCTGGAAACCTTTTCATTCGTTTTTATCTACCTCCAATTAACGATATAATAGAAAAGGATTTTACTTTCCCGTACACAGTATAGAAACTTACGTTATCAGATTTTTAACTATTTGCGTAAGCTAACTGAACACCAAACATAAATTTTAGCTTTTTATAAAATCAAATCCAGAGGTCGCGGGTTCAAACCCGGCGTGCGCAAATAAATTTTATTTAATTAATATGTGTCATAAAACATTTCATTGATATAAAATAAAACATAGTTTATTTGCGACACGTTCCAGAGCGGTAGATACTTTAAGTATCGCCTCGGTAAAAGACCACCATTCAGAATTGAAACGTTGCTTAAAATGACTTTAGCCGTGTTTGGTGACCAGATCTGAATAGCCAGGTACTTCTCAACCTTCCCCTTCCTCATCTCCTTCCCCTGCTCATGACCTTCAACCTCAAAACATTCCCCTATTGGGGATGCCATAGTCTCACTGGCTCTAGAGACAGATGGGAGCAGTTGATACTCTTGTGCACTATTCACATAAAAATAAATAAATAAATTAAAACATGTCACGAAATAATTTTAAAATATTATTTTCTCATGTAGCCTTTAAAACATTTCATAGACAGCTAAGAAAAATATGTAATTCAAAGAAGGACAAATATTTAACAAACGATTAATTTGTTAATCATTATTTCCGCTTTAAATGCATATAATTAATGTACTCATGTATTACAATATTTTTTTAAGAAATGTATCAACTTATTTTCAATATGAAATGTGTAAATAACCCAAATATTACGGTAACGCTTGCTCGCCATCTTGTGGACGGAGGGAAAATGTTGTACTTGGTAACGGGGAGATAAAGACAGATTATCAACGTTTATCTGGAAATTGTATACGTTTTGGGTTCATTAGGTGTGATTTTAATAGCTATTATTTTCAAAGACTTTGACAGCCGGCCTAATGTCAGTCGAAAGCACTGCTTCTGACTTAAATCCTTTTGCTGAAAAAAGACACAATTCAATTAATAATTAACGATGGCGTCTGCCAACAAAGATTACAGCCAGTCTCTTTTTATATCGTGTAAAACTTAATAACAGCAAATAGCTTTTAAGGAAGAATTAACTTTTCATATTTGCTGCCTTTGGGGTCGTTACGGCGTCTTTATTATGCACCCTTAGCGAAGCTTTGGAATCTTCTTGTATAACAAAGAGTTCAAAATAAAGTGGTTAGAAAATAAATTTAATGGTAAACAAAGATTTTTTTTCAAATTAGACACTGTATGTTTACATATTTACCTAAGTCTTATATTTTAACAACAACATAAGCATTTCAAAGCGCCACAGCTCATGATGAAAATGACTGCGAACTAAAAACAAAACGCGTTTACTTATAAATTCTAGATAGGAAACAGTAATACCATAACTAACTAACTCACTTATTGTCGCACCGTTTCCCCGCGGGTAGGCAGAGAGGACGGACTTCCATACAACTCTGTCTTGGCACACACTCCTTGCTTCATTCACATTCATGCATTGTTTCATACATACTCTTCTGGTATTTTAAATCTTTACATGGCCCGATTTAAGTATTTGTTTCACCTGATCGTGCCACCTCTTCTTCGGGCAGCTTTGACTTCTTATTCCATTCACTTTCACATCATATATTATTTGCCCACTCCTTTTTTCGTTCATTCACTCTACATGCCCAAACTATTTAAGCGTCCCTTTCTTGGTCATATTCATTACGCTTACATCAGCCTTGCATTCTTTCCTGATATCCATATTTTGAACACGGTCATACATGGTTTTACGCACATACGGCTTTTTTTTTTTTTTTTTACATGAATACCGCACAAGAGTCTCAACTGCTCCCAACCGTCTAGAGCCAGTGAGACTATGGCATCCCCAAATTGGGTATGTTGTGAGGCTGAAGGTAGTGGGGAGGGGAAGGAGATCGGGAAGAGGAAGGTTGGAAAGTACCTGGCTATTCAGATCTGGTCACCAAACTCGGCTTAAGCCATTTCAACAGCGTTGAGTCCTCTATTAATAGAGTTTCCTGCATTCACCCTTCTTTTGATTTCCTTATCAGCTTTTCCGTCTCTCGTAAACATACTTCCTAAATACACAAACTATATGATATCATAACACAAGAGCCAATACGCGTTCAAAAGTTTTGACTGAGATAAACTAACAGTTTTTCTACTTTATAGTTAAGACCGGTGAGAGTAGACTAAACGGTTTGGCCCGAGATTTGAAATGTCAAACATTACTATCTACTTCGCGAATACCTTCTTAGTTGGCAGTCAGAATCTATAAATATCATAACGATATTTTTTCTACATTTTTGCTTAGGCAGGTACTGAATTATTGAAATATTTCCAATGGTGATGTTTTAGCCCCCGTTTCGTCGGTGTGGAAATATATTATTATATTCATAAGCACTGGGAATTTTCGCCAACATTTTATAGACAACCTAATGGTCAATTTGTACACAGAATGTTCCGCGGGGGATAAATATTGTTATTTTCATCGGTGTTTTGTATTCTTGGGGAAGTTTTCTTGGAGTCAACATTCTATCCGCCATTTAAGTCACTTGCTTTTTTTGGAATATAAATAATGATGTAGCTGCAGAAAGAGGGTACTTTTGGGAAATCATAATATCATGAGAAGCAAAAAATACTTCTGAACTCTTGGGAATTCCAAAAAGTGTTCATACACCTCGGAAGAGGCAATGATAAAGGCTTAAGAGTGGTAAATACTCTAAGTATCGCCCTGGTGAAAGACCACCATGATAATATAAGTTTTGCTTGATTGAAATGGCTTAAACCGTTTGTGACCAGATCTGAATGTACTTCCCAACCTTCCTCTTCCCTATCTCCTTCCCCTCCCTACCACCTTCAGCCTTACAATATACCCCAGCCTTACAATATACCCCAATTAGAGATTCCATAGTTTCACTGGCTCTAGACGGTTGGGAGCAAATGGGACTATTGTGCGGTATTCATTATAAAAAATAAAAAAATCAAAATATGTGTTTTATGAGCATACCTTATCTATAAAGGAAGAAAATCTGTCTCTGACGTTGATTAGCCTATTTTTGGTGTCATTTTTATCTCCGAATGTCATTTTCATTGTTTTAACTGTTAATCAAAAGATATTTATTACACCATATAGATTATGTTTTAATGGTCCAAAATTTAAAATAAAAGTTTTTTTTTGTAAGTATGCAAACCTGATTAACAAAACTGGTTTGTTAATAAAGCAAAAATTCTCTCATAATTAAAAATAGTTTATTTTCCCTTCATATTAGTCCTTAGCATTTGGACAATACTAATGGCGTGTTCGCTAATATAAACTTCCCTCATAAGTCGTTGTTAGGGTTATTCTAATGAAAGACACACATTTGTTCAGGGATTGTAATGGCGGGGTTGGATTATTCGGAGCATGGGTTTTTTATGAGAACAGTCCGGAGGTGTGATGCAAATAACATTACGTTATGCATGGAACTACCGCGAGGTTGTCATTAAAATGTCATCCTGGTTTTCGAATTCGCCACCATATTCTAGAAGTATGCGACAGGGCACTGCGACTGTGGCGTACTGTGCTCAATGTTTTTGTCATTTGTTTGTACTAAATTCTTCTGGATTCTGATGTGGCTCTCCAAATGCCAAACCAAATGTCGCACGGCAGCTGAAATATAAATAAGTCGATTGGTAGAAACCTTTTACTTCATTGTTCTAATCTTCATTAATTATCTTGATACTTAAGGGTGAGCACTCAAGAGTGACGCTAAATGTTACTTTCTAGCTTTCTAATATAAGCAAAACTACAAATAATACATATGTAAATTTTCTATGGGTTGTTAAAAAAATGTCTGAGGTTTCCAGTGAATATAACCTTTTAAATCCTATTATTTACATACTCGAACGTCAGTAAAAGGTGCAGTTTTGAAACCAGCAATGCCATTTTAGAACGTTTTACCTAAAATTCTAGTATGTATTTCATAAAGAATTTATAAGTTTACTGTTTAAGAATTGTATTAACCAGAAACCTTAGACATTTTTTGAACTACCCGTTTAGAATTAACAGATAAATCATTTGTAGTGTTGCATGTACTAAAAGCCAAAAAAGTGTGTATTTTTGGGTGCTGACCCTTAATTTTAATTCAATTTGCAGATTTCATGAGAAAACCACTCCGAAAAATCTAAATAGTTTAAGATCCGCTTAGTAACCAGAAACTAGATATATGAAGCCGGGTTCCTACTTACGCTAATCTCACCTTTTTCCCTCTATGTATTTCTATGTGCCTCAATTTATCTTTGTCCTTCCTCAATTTATACTAACTTCCTTCCGCCTCTCCAAATTCCCATATGCCTTTATATTGAACGGTTCACTGGTCAAACTAACTGGTTCAGGCAGCGTGACTTCTGGGCTGTGATCGCCAGCAATATTATCTTAAACTTTTTATCGCTTCATTGGGGATTCTTCTAATTATTTTATTTTTAATTTTGCTTTATTTTACTGGTACTTAATTGTGTAGAGCGGGTCACCAGTCGAACTAACTGGCAACTGTATTTAAACACTGAATTTCACTATATTAAATCATAGATCAAGGTATTATTTAAGGCAAAATCTGCCCGTAACCCTTAAAATATAATTGAAACATATTGATTTCTTTATCGTCCCTATATTCGCAGTACACCAATGAATGACCAATTATTACTTAACTAGGCTAGAGTGAATCTGTTTCATCCAACATACTGAATACGCCAACGGTTTCGAAAATATTGTGTATGGTGTAAATTCTCTGGTCTGGATTATTACAGTGGGGTTCAACGAAGATATGTCATCTGTAGTTGAAAGAAAATTAAGCGTGTATTTCTGCATATTACGACTAAGTATATACAAATATATCAGTGATTAATGTATTGCCTACAAAATATGAGTTGGTGTTAGCCGGTTTTGGAATTAGAAAATATAGAAAAAGTAATAGGTATAGTAAATCATTTTGAAAATTTCACATTGAAAAGCTTTCCAGTTCATGATAGAAATAACGTAACGATCTAAAAATAATAGATTAGGGTTAAATTTTCATATTAATAATTGAAATAATATTAGTAATCTTTAACGTAAATATGAAACAGAAAAATAACGGTCCGTTATTAATCTGTTAAAAAATACCGTTTTTCCCACACAGAGAGAGCGCTTTCAAAAAAAAAAAAGTTTTTTTAATTTTATTTTTTCTAATGCAACTGCTTGCTAGCCAATGAATGTTAACAGCCAAAAAAGATTCTTCTGTTTGTTGTTAATTTGCTCGCTATCGTCAGAAAGCCGCGGGGGAGTGCCAGTCAGTCTGACGGTTAGCCGGGGGGAGAGGGCGCTCGAGCGGAGAGCGCTTCCAGAACCACCTTGTTAATATAGTTCACTGTGAGAGTCAGATGCATTATTTGATCCGATTAATTGTATTAAGCGTACTTTTTATTTTTAAAAAATATACATACACACCTAGGTATATTTATTTTATATTGCTATATCGTCGCCGGGAAGGCAAAGGACTGAAGCGCCACTTTGGAAAGTTTACACCAGAGCACTTTGAAGTTTTGATTTTTTTACAATAAAATTCACAAGTGTTTAGTACCTGGTTGGATTTAAAAAAAAAAGTTAACTCAGCGAACTCAATATTCTCATTGAGTTACCTGAAGCGACAAAATGCCAAAAAGTCTCAAACTCGTGTCGCTTGGGTCAAGCCTTCTCCCAAACGGTAAATATATATTATTTTAGATTGCTGAATGGCCACGATAGTCTTCAGAATCAAGCGAGAGTCAGAGCCTTCGAGGAAGAAAAAATAACTGATCAAAACTGCATATTTAACTCATTTTTTACCAAAGTGTCGCTTCAGCACTTTTGCCTTTCCAGCGACGATATGTTACAAGTCACTGAATACATATCTCCTTTCTATACTGATTTGAAAGAAAAAAAAAATATGTCGCAAAATTTCATAAGATCTTTCCACTCCTAGACCCCAGACATGCCAATTGATTTGATTATTTATTGGTTGTTGAAAATAATCGAATATTTGAAAACGTTTTATCAACTTCAAGGAATGATTATTATTCCTTACTATTGCTGAAATTGATCCGAAGGAAGGTTAATTATTGAGCTTCCTTTGAATGCACGCATACGCCTACAATATTGGTTTATTTCTCCAGTGTTTTAAATTAACTTTTAAGTAGGTAGGTTAGAAATACATATAAAAATATTCAAAGGATTCGGGGTGAGTTTCGTTTTCACTAAGGATTCTACTAGTACAACTTTGGCACATTAAGGGCTAGTTTTATGAACCCCCTTAACATTTAATGTCATCATTAAATCTTTAATTAGCGACATTCAGAATTTTACTTTTTGAACGGTCCCAGTTAACCCCCAATTCCGGGTCCGTCAGAGTTTGGTAAAAATTTTATGACTGTTGTTTATTTAATTAACGGTTGATCAAATAACCCAACTTTAAATTTGACAAAATGCTGATAGATCAAGAATTGCTGGTTAACAGGGACCGTTCAAATGTCACAAATTTCAAGATGACACTGAATGCCGGTTTCTGACGACGTCAAATATGATCGGAGTTCAAGCATATGGACCTGAATTTTTTTTCGATGATTTATTTTTGAAATGTAATAGTAATAATATTACATACATATTATGTTGAATGAAAAAAATGGCGTCACGCCTCATTTTTTGCAAGTTGATTGAATTTTTCAATGCCCATTGTGGAAATAATATTCCGACATGAAAATACTTCTGATCGCCTAGAAATTACACGTAGAAAAACACGTTGCTAGAGTTAGAATACTAGTTTCGCATGCTAGAAAGAGGATTATTTTAGGAAATCTTATTTTTGGCATCAAAACTGAATTCACAGTAAAAATATGTTTACTGTGTGTAGGAAGAATTAAGGTATTTTTTTGTAAATATACGTCACTCAAAAAATTTTGTTATGTAGCATTTTCCCCCGTTTTGGTAATTTTCCTCTTGGCTGGTGTGTTTACAAGCTGGAAATATTTTAATAGTGAAAAATCCACTGGACACGTTTTTTTACGAGTGTGCATTTTTTTAGATTCTCGAGTTTACGGCTTTAATCTTTCCAACCTAAAACTCCCGTTTCCCTAAACGCCGCCGCTATCTGTGGATGTACATCTGAACGTAGGTATTTATTCTTGATGCTTTATGTGTTCAACCATTACACTTGTCATGATAAATATTATGCCGTTCATTATGTTGAAACGCGCACTCCATTACTTTTTCTTGCTATAAATTTAGGAACATCTTCGTTAAAAACAAACCCACATCAAATCTAACGACCGAATTTATTTTTTTACAATTCGTTTATCGTCCCCTTTATCCACTTCATAATAACGCACTGCCTAAAATGACAAATTACTTCAATAAAAAATACACGCGATTTTTTTACTGTCACAATGATAATGTAATATTGAGATGTAAATATTACGTTGGTCGCTGTGAATAATGCCTTATTTCTGGGTACATAAATTTGCATTTAAAATGACAACCGACATTTTTTTTATTTTCTACTCTGTTCATAAAGTCATGGTGTTTTATTACCAGTTTATCTGTAATTTTTTAAATATACTCGTAAAACAGAGTTTTTTTTAATTTAATTTTTATTTTAGGAGAAAACACAGATACAGACAGTAATTCCTAAAAAAATAATATAAATTCACTGGCGAATTAGCCTGCATCACAACTATTTCTCACGGATTAACATAAGTAACAGATATTTTTTAGTCAAATTTAAAGGGGAAAAACTTGAATAAAAAATTGGGTTATATATTAGAAAAATAAAAATAATAAAAAGTGCAGTGTCCAAACGAAGTAGCAAGCATCAGATAAATAACCTTTACAAATATTTTTTCATATTATTATTAGTAATTACTATTATTTATTTTTAATTATTATTATTATTAGTTATTATTATTATTGATTATGCTATATTTTGTTATAATTAAAAAAAAATAGTCAGGTACTTCTTTTAATCGACTTTTCCCTTTTAATTTATCCCAAATTTTCCCATCCACCTTCAAATAAAATCTGTGTTTTTTTCAACAGCTTGCATTTTGGACTTTCATTATTACCTATAATATTTAATGCTCACACGAGGTCATAAAATGGTTTGTGTCTGGATTATGTAATGTACCTAAGTTTTCTCATACAACGCTGCCTCGCTTGGGGCAGGGTACAATATTTAACTCTCTCGTGACACGATGCTCGTGCGAGTTGCCAAAATATTCGTTGACAAGCCACCATTTCATTATTATTATTATGAATTTCACATTGCACGGTATAATCACTTTTGACATCACCCGAGGCACTATCAATGGTTACAAACCTCGTTACTGAATGAAAACATTAAGCCATGTTTATTTGAAATGAAATTATAATAAAATCAACGGTGACTGGAGAGGAACCGATAACTGGAACCGGTTCCTCAACAACACAAAAAAGCATTTAATGGATATATAAATATATTTTGCCAACAAAAAGGAACCGGTTCCTCGGACAAATGATATCGTTTTTTATTTGCTAAAAAAAGGAACCGGTTCCTCGGAGAAATAATATCTACGGTTCCAGTGACCGGCATGGAACCGGTTCCTTTTAACCGGGACAAGAATATCGATCATTTCTACTTCTTTCCCATCTCCTTTGCTTTTTACTTACTTATGCCTCACAGTTACCCAACATTGGAGATACCAAAACTGGAGTGACTTATGACATAGTTCCTCTGGCTCTTGACAGTTGGGACTGGAACTGGAATTTCAATAAATTTGACCTATGTTGCTCGCTTCTAAAAATATCGTTACCATGTTCCAACGTCATTCCTCAGAGTTCGAGTTCAAACATAACTCAATCACTAAAAGGATACGTGCAGTTACCTGAATAGAGCTACTTTGCAGATTTCATTCATTATTTTAAAATAACCGTGACTCTTTTTGAAAAGTACAACGGTAGTGATCTAAAAAAACGGTTTTGAAAATGAAGTCTCGTTTTTACCAACTTAATATTGGTAATTTGGTAATAATAAACTTCTTATACACATGCACCAGTCTCGATATTTTCAACAATTTCCCTGCAAAACTTGATAATATTCTGACACAGATTAAAAACGTGGTTATTTGCTATTTTAAGAATGGCCCACATTCATTATTTGCTTGGTGTATTATATTACCTAATCTTTTCTTACATTACACTACGAACGTTAAATCATACGAAGACATACACAGTGGCGCAGTAAAAACAGCACCAATTTATTCCTAATTGTAAAACCTACGCTATATTTATATACTTGCGTTTTACATAATAACTTTTTTTAAACTCTTGCTTTAATGTTATATTCTACTCATTTATTGTACTCCTTTATTTAACTAATATGTATTTTATGTAAAAGCCTTTAAGGCGTTAGTAAAATAAAATAAATAACTCTAATTTATGACAAGCAATTGAAGGTAACCAAAAATCAGTTATTGAAAAGCGTAACATAAAATGTTATTTAAAAATAAATCTAAATCAAGCCACTAATGAAGTCAAATACATAGACCACTACCTCACTAAATAAAAGCATATTAAACAAGCATGATTTGTACAATGTTACATCTACTACATAACTCACCCCACAAATGGATTTTCCAAAGGGCTCAAGAATAAGCCATCTTCTAATTGAAAAACTTTTGTAATAGCATTTTAATAAACCTTCACGGAAATGTAAGTTGGCCTTCTTTTAATATTAAAATTAAATAAGTTTTTTTTAAGCTTCACCATATTTGTTGATCAAACATTTCATTAAAAAAACTTGATAGAACTTAAAGAATAGTATGGGAACTCCTCCCAGTGAAACAGACATGACAAAAACTAGTATAATAATTGTTATGCGGATAAAAAAATTAATTTAATTGATAAAAATGAAAAATTATTTTTGTACACGATCACAGATCTTATAATTTTTCAATCAAAGAACATCTTAGATATTTAAATAACCACGTACACATACAACATACCTTCAATAAAATCACCGGTGCTCATATTTTCCATAAAAATGAATATGGCAACAGATTAAATAATTTAGAAGCACTAGAAATATAATTAAATTGCATAATTGAATTGAATTGAAAAACAATCATTTAAATTTGTCCAGTAGTTTAATATTAGTTATATTTCCCGTAAACTCCTAAAGTGTTTCATTATTCTTAAATCACCTTCTCAGTTGACGTTTTATCTCTTTGATTTTATATTATGTCTCTTTCTCTCTGTTCCTTTGTTATAATTTAAATGTTATTCTATTGTTTTCTCACTGTTCTCTTATTTTATTTTATATCGCGCTCTCCCTCTGTATGCATACAAAACCGCTGACTTTGAACTTTTTAAAGTTTTATTTTATACCTTGATGATACTTAGACTAAGCGAAACCGGTCGGTCATAAAAATAAAAATAAAAACAAACCCATACACATACAGATACAGTCTTATACAAAGTTATAATGTTATGTTCATTAAATATGTCAAACCACAAAGTGATTGCTTTCTATGAATTTTTATTTAATTTACAATAATGAAGTTCACATATGCACACAAAAACAATAAATTAACGCTGTAAATGACGTTTTTACTACGACAAACTTTCGCAATATATGTCTCAAAAACGTGTGCGTTTTAATATTGGACCACTGTGTAACAAACCTACATCCCCGGGTTGGTTTTTTCACACATTTATCTTTAGAACGTGACACAACTGAAGAAGGAGCGAGAAATTTCTCCAACGAAAATCACACGTTTTGCGAATAAACGTGTTAGCCGTGGAAGACTTTCGCCTTCTCAGAAAGGGTTTACGTACAGACGGATTAAATCTAGAAAACTTATTTCCGTCCCGAAGCATATTTGTTCGACGGCGATATAATGATATTTGATAGCCATTAACGGTAATGTGATATTTGATTGATTTGAGTTCACAACAATAATGTAATTTTGATTAATGGAAAAATTGGCATTTTTTCTTGTTTATAGTAGACTTGCAGTAGTTATACTGCGGGACATCTACCAACACTCGTAGATGTCCCGTGTGAGTGCTGTGCTTATTTTACCGGTATTTAAATTAAAAGTGATCCGAAGAACTACCGCCATCGATCTCGCCTACACTAATGCATGACAAACGCGTGCCCAACATTTGTACACATGTGTCACACGAGAATGGATCGTTTTTACAACTCGTTCTAGTGCTTAACAATTCGATTATGGAAGGATTTGTGGGCTTTTGTTTTTTTAAACATGGGTTTCTTAAACAACAAAGATTCACTTTTCCACTCATTGATCCTCCACATTGCATTCCCAAATATGATTTAGGCTTCTGTACGGAGTCAATATAATTTATTTTTCTATTAATCCACTATTAATAATTTTAAGATTGAAGTTTGTGTGTCTACATACATATCGTCACCGTGGAGCGAAAAGTTACTAACAAATTGACAGTTTTGAGAAAAGGGGTGTTTTATGATTCCAATTTTTATGGGTGGTATAAATATGTATACATATATATATATATATATATATATATATATATATATATATATATATATATATATATATATATATATATATATATATATATATATATATATATATATATATATATATTTATTTAAATATTATATTTTGTTTTTATTTTAATACATATAACAGGCATGAAGCCTAATATAGGGCAGTCTACTGTTGTTAAATATTCTGATTAAATAATCACTCATGTATGTATATATCTATATATATATATACATGAGTGATTATTTAATTAGAATATTTAACAACAGTAGATAATCAAGTAAAAGTTTATTAAAAATGCATAAGTAAAAGAATAACAAACAAAAGCAAATGAATAATATTATACAAGGTAGAACATAAATAAATGGATTATTGGCACCTGTACTGAGGAGATGCCTTTTAGCCGTTTGGTACTTGGTACTTCATATAACCAGTCGATAACTGAAGGGCATCATTACAATATCAGCTTGATATGATTGACAGTTTTTTTTTAATTGATTTATCGTGTCAATAAAAATGTCTACTTCATTGTTTGTGCAGTGAATTGTGTTGTAGATTCTTAATGTCCTCGGCAAAGGAGAGAAATATTCCGTATTTGTGTGGTAGGCTTTAATATTAAAAATATCTTTTATCCTCCTTGTTGATCTTCTTAGTGAAATGTTGATGTGAATTTGGGATAAAATGTTTGGTGCGTCAATTGATAAATGCATAATTTTGTGTAAAATTAATATCAGAAAGTTTACGTCTGGCTGACAGAGAGTGTAGTTCATAGTGCAAAATTCGTTCATTGTACGTTCCAAATTGGTCAGATAAGTCTTCGCGATATGCAATTATATGAGTTTTTTTTAATGGATTCAATCCTATAGCTATGAATCTCATAATTAGGAGACCAAATAGTGGACGCGTATTCTAGAATACTCCGCA
The DNA here is from genome assembly GCA_022651775.1 of Drusus annulatus. Taxonomy (NCBI): domain Eukaryota; kingdom Metazoa; phylum Arthropoda; class Insecta; order Trichoptera; family Limnephilidae; genus Drusus; species Drusus annulatus. Next base: position 62,000 of record JAGWCC010001105.1, read on the forward strand.
CAATCGAAATATAATGTTAAAGTTGCAGTCAATAGTTAAGTATTATGTTATAATAATGACGCAATGTGTAAATTTACTAATTAAATAAATACAAATAAAACACAAACAACATATTTAGTCATTTTTCGCAAAATCAGTTTTACTCAATTTAAACAAGCAGTGATTTTTTTCCAAACTTTAAGCGATTTTTAATTCATTGTCGCTCAACTAGATAATGATTACGAAGTGGATAGTTAGTGTACGATAAATATTTAAAAGGCTTGATGATTTTCGGAACATAAAAAATCTTATTCTGTGCTGTTAGTGACTTATATCTACGACATAAATCGATTTAGAGATTTATCACGCAGTCATCGATTTTACCCATAAATGCGGAGTCCTTTGACGTATCTAACTCATTTTCACAAAAAATGTTAGGGACTTTTCGCTCCACGGCAAAGTTACGTACATTAACACAGCAAAAGACGGCAAAGATACGTGAGGAAAACGTTTCAATATTTTTACTTTTTAATCCTCAGAGTGTTTTTTTGATTTCTTTTGTGTAATTTTTTTCTACTTCTTTGATTGGTTGGAGAAAAGCTTGCGGCGGCTATATATGGATGTTGAAATTTGCTAGCCATCTTTGGCATCCGGCGTCGCTTGGCGCAGCATCGATGTGTTCCCGAGAACCTGGAAAATGGGCGATGTGGACATTCTTTAACTGTGTGATCTGCGGTATCTTCTCGGAAAAGTTGATATGTGACACGAATTGGAGCAGAGGAAAGAGAGAGAGGAAGGAATCGGACATCGTTGAGTAAGAAGTTACCGTAAGTCGCATTCCTGATCAAACGACAATGTTGTAATCTTGAACAATTATCTTTTTTTACCAGAAATGTTTTCTTTCGCTTTTAAACTTCGATTAATGGGTGAAAATATATATATTTTTTTAGGACAACATATTCATTTTTTTTTTATGACCCACCCGTTTCGCTTAGCCTAAGCATCATCATGGTATGAAATAAACCAAACAAAAAATACATAGTGTGTGGTTATATATATATATATATATATATATATATATACAGAGGGATAACACAATATAAAATAAAATAAGAAAACAGTGAGAAAAAATAATTACATTTAAATTACAACAAAGGAGAAGGAAGAGACAGATAATATGAATTATAAGTAAAATAATTACTGGAGTAATTTAACGATTTATTAAGAATATGACTATTAATTTTAATGATTTTCTTTATTTCTGGTGCTTCTAAATAATTTAATCTGTTGTCATAACCATTTTCGCTGAGAATATGTGCACCGGTGATTTTATTGAAGGTATAATCTATTTAAATTATTTTGAAGGAAAAAAGTAGGGAAATTGACACGGTTATAAGGAGTTTTTAATATGATGTGTTTTTTTAACAACATAAATATCAAACAAGCGACGTCTTCATCCCGAACCATACATGATTACAAAAATGAAATTGAAACAGGTATCCTCAAGTTATTCTAAGTTTACTCGGTAAATGAAATAGGAAGGGGAAATGGTAAAATAGTTGGGTTACAAAATGAACAACGCCTTCGGTGTTTTTATATTCTTTATACATCAAAAGGTTTTATAATATGAAATATTTTGCATATCACTACCCCTGTATACCTGTTTTTTTGGTTAATCTTACACTATACTTGACGAAACAGGACAGGGGATGGCAGAGACTAAGAACATTTGCATTGTTCGGCATAACAAACTGTAAATTGATAAATACTCTCAGAATTGCCCTGGTGAAAGGTTACAATTCAGGATCAAAACATTGCTTGAGATTGATTTTGCTGGGTTTCATGGCCAGAACTGAATAGCCAGGTACTTCCTCACCTACCTCTTCCCCATCTCTTTTCCCTTTCAACTCCCTTCAGACTCGTAATGTACCACAATTGGGGATACCAAAGTCCCATTGGCCCCAATGGTTGTGTGGCAACTTCCATTCTTATTACTCATAGTTTATAAGAAAGGAAGCGTTATCTTGCTTACTTATGTAGATGACAAAATAAGACAAGAGAAGAGTAAAACAAATTGCATGAAAAACAATAATGTTTTACTCGAATGAAATATCAAACGAACAATTAGATAATACATTCTTGAGAATACCTTCCATTCTTCTTATTTAAAATTTTAATGTCGATTAACCCTTTCATACTATTTTTTAAGGGGCTATTGGTGTTTTTTAGAGTCATTAGAGCGTCTCTCTGTATTTTACAGCAGCATTCAAAAATCGATTCGATGTTAAATTATCGGGTGCTACAATACGTGACGGCATTTGCAATTTTATCGCTTTCAAAGAATTTTCTCTGCCATTCGAACTACCCGCTACGAAAGTACGTACGGAGGTACCGAGTAATATTGGAACGGTCTAACTGATTCTATTTTGCGACCAAACAATGAAATAACGAAATCCAAAGCATTAGTATTGGACGTTTGGGGCGAATATTTACAGAATGGTTTCAATTTATTTACTTGATAAATCTCTACGACTACAAAAAATAGTGGAATAATCGTTCAACAGCACCCTAGCCACAACTACTAAAATTAACTGGTGTTTACTACATTTTCATAATACGGCGATATTTTTTCACTGGAAAAGCAAAAGATCTTAAGGCACACTTTGGTCAAAAATACGTTAAACAGGCAGAATTGATCTGTTATTTTTTTCTGCATCGATTGCTCTAACTCTCGTTTGATTCTAAAGATTTTTGTGGCCGTTCAGCTATCTGAAATAAATTTACCGTTTGGGAGAAAGCTTGACTCAAGCGATACAAATTTAGAACTTTTCTAGCTAATTAACTTTTAGGCAATTCAGTAAGAGCATTGAGATACCTGATTTAACTTTTTGTAATTATGGTGTAATAGTACATCAATTTCTTAAGATGTGTGAATTTTAATAATATGTTTTATAAATTGATAATTGATAAGATCATCTTTCTTTACCTTGTATTCAATATCCTGTTGACAAACTATTTTATTGTAGTTTAACGGGATGATGATTTTTCGAAGAACAATTAAAAAAATTAAAATAAACTTTTTTTTTCAAAATCCAACCAGGTGCTCAAGACTAATAAATTTTATTGTAAAACAAAAAAAATGCTCTGGTGTAAACTTCTTGCCTTTTCGGTGACGATATTTTGTTATCAATGGATAAATCAAATGGTATTGATAACTAGAAATAATATCGCTGAAAATTGAAGAAAACAGGTGAGTGATTTCGTGACTTTTAATATAACGATTCTGCTTATGCTTATCACGACCCCATGATCAAAAATGGAAGTCATGCATCATCACCCTCGTTAAGAGTTCAATGAGATTAAATTATGGGAATGTCTAGAGCAGAACAGCCAGGTTGCCACAATATTCGTCTTAATTTTTTATAAGTCAATTGAATGAAATGTAACATTATTTAGTTCTGCTATTTTGGTGATAGCTGTTTCGGCATTTAAGTACCTTTCCTGATTAATTAATATTTTATTGTTTAGCGTTTTATTATTATTGGGTGTTTTTAATTTGATTTTCTTGAACATATTAAGGAGTTGAGATGAAATTATTTTTGTTTGATTATTGATTGATGTTATATTTGGATCATTTATTTCCAATTGCTCAAGTAACTTTAGTCTAAGACTTTTGCTTTCAATATGTAAAGGCGTTGGCTCGTTATTAGCAAGCGGACGTGGTTTTTCTCTCATAAATGGGCGGCAAACTAAGAATCTACATTATTATTTAACAATATTCGTCCATTCCATTTTGTCTTTCCCATCTCGCTTATCGAATTGTTTTCAAGAATTGAGTAAGGTGCATCCTGAAATGTGATTTTGACACATCCTCGGATATTAAAATTATTCTGTTCTTATTATTGAGTGAGCTGACGATTTACTCGGAATATATTGATGATGTCATCGTTTTTCGCCACCGCCACAAGTACCCACAAAAATCTCAAGGTTGTGCTGCTCCGGTGATTTCCGCACTTGCCGATCTGGTCACGTCCCCTTGTCGCCAGTGTCGCAAAAAAAAACGTTGCCATGATTTAGAGGGTTGTACTCTTTCCCCAGCACTGCCATTCTCTGCATCATCCAATTCACTCATTACAACGGGATTCCGCCAAAAAATCTTATCATACGTATTGTACTTACCCAGATCATTTGCGGGCAAAGAAAAACATGAAATTATTACCAAACCTTTATTTTGCCTAATTTAACAATAATGTTAAAATATCCTTTAGTGAGCTGTTTATTTTACTGATGACGCATGATGGGCACCTCATAAACTGTGGTCATTAGGACTGTGAATAGAATATAGCAAAAGTTGGTTAGGGAGTACTAAATGATCAAGTTAATATTCAAGATTCCCGGTCTTTAATTATGATCTAAGAAAATGCCCCTATTTTACTTGGCTTTTGTTAAGGTTTTTACACCTGGTTTCATTTTGAGCAAAAAGTTTCCTGAATCCTTCGAAAGCTAGCTGAATGACGACACTGTACCTACATAATCGAGGGATTCATTTCAAGCGTTCGATTACTTCCAGAAATGAATCGTTCTGATTCGTAAAATAATTGTTTTAAATTTGTCACGCAAATGGTATTGACAAACATTTGGAGAAAGTATTTTTTCGATTTAACCTCTCGGAAGAGTATACGACCGAATATTTATATTCGGTTACGATCTGGGGTTACAAGTGAAAGTGCCTATATAACATTTGTGAATTGTCCAGGAATAGCGATTGTTTGCCTGTTTCTTGGTCTCAAATATACCGGAAATGATGTTGACATTCACATTAGATAAGGCAAGATAACCTCCGTGGTCGAGTCACCCCGGTGAAATACCACCATTCGGAATCGAAACGTTGCAGCGTTGCTTGAAATAGCTTTAACCGTGTCTGGCGATCAGATTTGAATATCCAAGTATTTCCCAACTTTCATGTTCCTCGTCTCCTTCTCCTCTCCACTGCGTTCAGCCCCACAACATACCCCGATCGGGAATGCCATAGTCTCACTGGATCCAGACTATTTGAAGGAGTTAGGACTTTTGTGCGGTACTCACTTTTGAATAAGCTCAATTTCATACATCTTTAGCAGTTGGCAGTGAATCTAAAAGAAGGGGGGAAATTTAAGGTACCTACTTTCTGATACCTCACTCAAAATAAACAACACCTGACGTAGGAAGTTCTACCAATAACCCCAAGTTATACCATTTGTTATATATACACGTTGTTCGAAAACAAATATAGTGTTCATCTAAATGTTTTGGTCAGGTAGTGAACAATTATGACCATTAGTAATAGGTACCAATGAGATGGCAAAGTTAATGACTTGAACGCTAGACGTTAGTGACAGGTTGATTGATTAAATGATTAAACAATGTTATATTGTTTCTCGAGCTTGAATTTTGAATAACACCTTTTTCATGAAATTCTCGGAAAACAGTATTTTTTTTAGAAACCTTAAAAAATTGGTGATCTTAATGACGCGCTATTGGGGCGATTTCTCACAAAAAATGTGTTGAATATTATCGTTACAGAAAAACAGAATAAAGCTTCTAAAATATCATTGTTTTATTATAACCTGGCTTCTACCGGCTTTGGCTGAGATTAAAATACCATTTTTCGTTTTTATTTTCTAATTTAATGGGAAATATGTGGTTAATAACATGGCGTCCATTGTTTTGGCTGTTAAAAGGATAATTCAAGAGATCGCCATGGAAATTACGTAGCGGCCTAAAAACAGAAGAAAATTAATCGAGATTTTTTTTCTGACGCCAGAGCTCACCGCTAGGGAGTTATGGCTGTATTTTATAGTAATGTTAAACAAAGTTCGAAAAATGTGTTTTGAGTGATTATTTTATAAATTTCACACATGTAATTGAATATCCACCATCCAGTTTTTATTAAAAAAAATAATAATGTGGCTAAGCGTTCCATTGAAAAAGATGATGCGAGCCACAATTATTATTAGGTCAAGCCCAACGTAATGTTTTAATAATGTCTCATTTTGCTTTGAATGCTCTCTCTGTCTGAACTATTACAATTATTTTTCAATTAAAAGAAACTTTTATTGGGTCGACCTAGCATCATATTGTATTAGCACGGAGATTATTTTTCTGAAACTTGGAAAATCTCTACTCGGTAGATTGCTGCTAGCGGGTCCTAAATTATTTAAGCTAATCAAGTGCACAAGTTACCGACAACTCCTTTTCTGGAATAGAAAATTAATTTTCATATTTTAGATATTCAGGTAATCATGTTTCAGCAATAAATAAGCTATTAAACTTAAATTCTCATTATTTGTTATTCCTTTAACAAAGGTATAGGATCCTACATTTATAGATTTATGATGTAATTGGGATATTTTGGAGAACAAATCTAGCACGACAAAAAACCGCTCCTTAAATAAAATACACTGTTTGATTTAAAACGTATCGACGTTGGTTTATAGTAAATACTTAATATGTTTTCAATAATTGCTATAATTATTTGTTTTGATATTTAAATAAACATTTAACTCTGTTTATGGTTAATATTGAAAATGATTTTTCTTTCGGAAAGTAATATGAAAAATACTAAAATAAACATCTAAAAAAATAAAATAAAATGTAAGCCTAATTTTTATTTAAATAAAAAGGATCAGTCTTAAAAAAATATATCGTGTATAATTAATTGAGAAAACGTAGTAAGATATCAGGTATCTGTGGAAATACGTAGATAGGCGGTTGTCTCGGTTCACGAAGCGCTTCAAGTAATTCAATCCCGTTATAATGGGGAAAGACTGGTAGTGACTTTTGGGTTTAGCTTTTAGATGTGGCAAGTCTGGTCCAGAGAGAGGTCGTCAGGCGGTCCAGGGGTGCAGGCGGTGGTCAATAAAATGCAGAAGTCAAGTTGTAGGCGGTTTAGAAGAGAGTGAAGCGAATTAAAGGCAGATATGAGCGAAGCGAAGTTTGATGGAGATCTGATTGTTTTTATTGTTTTTGCGCAATATTTAAGTGCATTGGTAGCGCTCCGTCGGGAAGAAATTTTTTTGTACGGGGGAATTTATACCCCCTTTTCTCTCTCACCAGCTTGCTATTATTTTTGAGGGATAGCTTTAACTAACCTATACCCTTTTTTTCCTCATTAGCTTCTAATTCGACTACAATTCACCTCTCTACAATTGTTATTAAAGGTTAAGAAACAGTTGATATGAGTGTACGTTTTGCCGGCACGGCTCGTGATTGGTGGCCGTCGGAGGTGTCGGCCGGCTGCGTGCTCCGAGCACGCTGCCCCCTGGCATTTTTAGCACCGGCAACCGCAACCGATCCGTTATGCCATTACAAAGACATTATGTAATTTACCTAAACATGAAGGGAGTTTAACATTACTTCTAACATAATTAAAACCTAACATGAAGGGAATATAACATAAATGAAACATAATTGAAATCTTAATTTTATCATGTACACATTTTCTATCGCCGATTATCGCGGGGTCAGTACGTCCGACACACCCACAATCCTCTGTTCTTCTCCAGTACACGACCTCGCTTCGTTGAACCTACATTGAACTTGCAGTGAACTATAATCCTCTTGCAGTCGGCTTACTGCAACGTAGTAATAAGATTATAAAATTGAAGTAATATAAAGACGAAGCACATTATTTCTGACATCACTGAAATGTGATAAAACGAGTTGGCTCTTGAACGTATGACATAATATTTTTTATAAGGATTAAGAAATCATTTGACCTTAAACAGGCAAATGCTTTCAACTGCGGGATTGAAGATTGCCTCGATAGCAAATACCTAGCTATTTTTTTTTTTATTAACTTGCCATTAAATTTGTTTTTATGCGGTAAACACAATGTTTGCATGAAAGCAATATTTTTTGAGTAAATGCCACAAATGCTTTATTTAAGACCACAAAATGACTAATTATTATCATTAATGTGAATTAAATACACTTAAGGCCTTTTAAATAAAACAAACTATGACATTAATACTCTGCTAGGTATAAAATAATGTTTTGTTAACCTGATTTTAATAATACCAATTTTTAAACTTTATTCCACTATTTTATAAAGACCTGACCGGTTTCACCCTATGACGGGCATCTTCAGACAGGTAAAATTTTAAGTAAGTCTATGGAATATATACTATTAGGTCCGGAAGGGATGGATATTGATATTCATAGTGAATCATCTGTGACTTAAGGATTTTAGTTTTATAGCTGACAGAGGTGGCTTTACCATACCTTCAAATGTATTTTTCATGGTATTTTATTTAATGTATTTTTCAATGTATTTTTGAAGGTATGGTAAAGCCATATTTCTTTTTGATAACATTATTAAACTTAGTATCTCCTAACCAATATGCTACGTAGGTACCAGTTACATAATTTTGTATTTTTTTATGATTTTCCGGAATAAAACACTTCTAACCATTTTGTTAGCGTTATTTTCCTTCGATCTACAAATCAATATGATATCCTTGCAATGTTAATCCTAAATATTTCTAACAGGAATAAACAATTTCATATTCTAGAAAATGTTCTCTCAGTATGAAGTAATATTCCAGTATCTAATGCCGGCTCTCATTCGGGTGATGTATCCGTCAAACGATAACCAACGTTGATTAACCGATGACATTTCTCCTCCTTAAAGAGCGCAAAATCATAACATCAAAAAGAGCGCAGCGTAATGAAAAAGACTATTCTGAGATATGAGCTCACTTTTGCTTTGTTCAGGCCAGCTGCGGCGTCTATTAGTTGCTCTGGTTTATTATTATAATGCTGTTTCCTGCAAATGGAGTTAATCCCGAAAGCGGCTTACGCAATACAGCCTAGAGACAGGGTGGCGTGAACACGACTGATAATGGGAAGTGTAAATGTTAAACATACTCTCCCTACAACCTGCAAATACGGTTTCATTAATCTCCAAGTGTTGGAGCCTGTTTGAGCAGTGTTTCCTAATCACCTGGGGCTCAAAGCGCCTAAGTGTGGGTGCGCCAGTGTTTTACCCGGTTGAGCCCAGGATATTGAAATTGCAACTTAAATGAAAACTACGCTGTACTTTATAGCAACATAAACAAAGATGGGCGTGAAATGAAAACAACATTTTCCTTCCACAATGAAATTATTTAATATTTTAGGTGGGAGTATTCTACCTATATTTCAATGGAAGGTGTTGAACTGCCAAAGACTTAAAGTCACTCCATCCTCGTCACCCCCCTATACGTTGACTATATTGACTTCTGCCAATGAAATTTCAAAGCTTCCTATGTTTCAACATAAACAAATAAGACTAATTATATAATGTATCACATTTATAACAATAAAAAGTATTCATATACATAATATATCAAATGGGATCATCTGAATAATAACACCATGTGTACACTAATAAAAACAGAATATTTTAATACTAATAAGTGATTTAAAAGGCATTATTAAAAGACTCTAAGAATAAGTCGATCATTGAAATATAAACATTTTAAACTAATTCTCGTTATATATTCCTCGGGCGCTCTTTTCTATTGCTATGCTAAGCGTCACTTCTTATTATTGTTTAGTGTGCGTTACTTTCATTCTACCTCTGCCAGGTTCCATGCCTCACTATCATATCAGGGTTGGTATCAGTACACTATTGTGGACTGCTAGCCTCGCTTCTTTATACGCATTTTTATTAGCAACTCCCGCGCTCAGTAATCCATGAATGAATACAACTTTAACATTTCACTGTACCAATATATATTAAATTTACCAATTTTTCTTTATTCGGCATGTAATTTATCACAGGTGTTTTAAATCTACGACCGCCAGACTAGACACATAAGTGGATTGATGTACCTACACTCCTCTTCCACAAACCAAAGTTAATCCATATAAAAAATAATAACAAGTATATTTGCGGCGGCACGTTCCAGAGTGGTAGATACTTTAAGTATCGCCCTGGTGAAAGACCACCATCTGTGAATCGAAACGTTGCTTGAAATGGCTTAAGCCGTGTTTGGTGACCAGATCTGAATAGCCAGGCACTTCCCAACCTTCCTCTTCCCGATCTCCTTCCCCTCCCCACTACCTTCAGCCTCACAACATACCCAATTTGGGGATGCCATAGTCTCACTGGCTCTAGACGGTTGGGAGCAGTTGAGACTCTTGTGCGGTATTCATGTAAAAAAAAAAAAAAAAAAAATTGTAGTCGATGAAATGAATAATCTTAGTAAAAAAAACCTGTATAATATAAGGTACAAAATGAATAGTAACTCAGCTTACTATTGGTTAGTACTGAGTTAGTGCGGTTTCTTGGTAAGCTGTAAAGATGTTACATTGAAAATGGAAATCCAGTAAGGCTTAGTACTAAATAAAATGAAACCATTTTCAGTTTGCCGCGTATCGTTTAAATGGCAATCGCTATGCTCTGCAAAGTTCTTAGTGGTGAAGGATTTCAGATTGTAAGTGGCTTGTAACAAATCGACTTGTAATAATTAACCCTAACAGGAAGGATTTAAAAATGAACTTGTACAATATGTTTTAAGGTATTTAAAAAAAACTTATTTAAATAATTCTAGCGACAAAATCTATAACCAACTTGTATCTATTGAAAACCCTTTCGAGCTTGACATGGGTTACTTTGCAGTCAGCAACAAAGAGAAATCTTTTAGATTTTTTTTTTAATTCACATATTAGCGACGCCACTGACTACAAAGTTAAGCTTATCAAGCTGTACACAACTACAAAGCTCTCAACCTTATTTGCAAGTCAAAAGTAATTAATCACATCGAATAAATTGATGCCACCAACTCATCAATCAATAATAGAAAAAATACTCGTATATAAGTAAAGTTGTGAATTTTTTGTGATATTTAAAAAAATAATTCAAATGATATGTATTTTTTATTTCCTACTTAAAAAAAACAAACATGTCATGTAGGATATAAAACTCAAAAATGACACAAAATGGACATATAATTTTAAGTGGACGGGTCTTAAGGGTCAGCACCCAAAAAACACACTGTTTGGTTTTCTAAGCAATACTACAGTGTGGATTTATGGGTTTTCAATAAAACAGTGTAACACCTTTAAAAGCCCTTCTCACAACGACCATTATGTACAGTTTCGTGCTTCGAGTATGTCGAATTGATTACAGTTACCATGATCCTAAAATACAAGTTTATTTAAACCAACAGCCTAGTACAATATACTGAAGATGAACGCCTTTCATGTATGATCCCATCTACCGGTGGTTATGTAATCAACGTAGACAAAACGAAGGCTTACTACTAAACCCAAAATATAACATTACAACCTACGAAGATGTTCGTACTTATAACCACAATGTGTGCCTAATTCGGGCGTATCCATTAATACAAACGGATTAAATAATATGATTAAGAACAATACGCACTTGTCAGCAATTCTCGCTTTACTTTATTAGTAAAATTTGGATTGTATTATATGAGGGGCTTAGAAGCAAAGGCAGCAATCTCCAAACACGGTTCTGTAGCATTGTCAACTTTTAAATGATTATTATAAAGAAACGGAGAATAAAGTGTACCAAAATGTTTGTGCACATTAAACTAGAAACATTTTGAAACATTTATCTCTAAATTTTTAAACATATTCACGAAATTATTATTTTAAATGAAAAAGATTGCTGCCTTTGCTTCTATACTCCTCGTATATAATATAATGAAAATGAAATAATAACTTTGTAAAAGACATCAGATTTTATTTTTATTTTAATGACCGACCGGTTTCGCTTAGCCTAAGACTTAACAGAGTACAAAATTAAAATAAACAAACAACACAAAGTGTGCGGTTATATATACATAAATAGGGAGAACACAATATAAAATAAAATAAGAGGACAGTGAGAAATAATATGTAATCTTATACAAAGCTATTATTTAATACATATATGTATAAATATGAAATAATTTATACATATCGAGTTAATCGCTGGATTGATGGTGATATTGAAATGATCATTTTATCTTGCAAAAACACTTTTGCGTTTCAAATATAAAACATATTCTTTACATTTGGACATACGGCTCCAAAATTTGCAGCAACTGTTTCTTCGTTATTTTTTTTTTGTCAAAGTCGTGATTTCTTAGTAAAAAAAGTTTCTATGTCCCCGAAAAAACGGTTTTTTAGATCCTCAAATCGTCGTTATATTTCGTGGAGAGGATAATAATCCATCGTCTCGATAAATTGTTGATGCGTTCTTCTTATTTAACTAAAAAATCTGATTTTAAATAGTGTTGAACATGTCAAATAGTGAGGAAGAATTTTGTTATATTTATAAAAACATTTCTTCTGGGCAAGTTTTCTTTCTGGGATAGAGAAAATTACTTGAGAATTCGTCGAGATAAAAGAAGCGGTGAAGGTACATGACAAGAGATTAGTTCAGATCAAATGGGGTTATAGCGAACTGATAACATAAAAGAGGTTTGTGCGAAAATTCTGAAAAACTAAAATCCTTTGACTTACACAGACTAAAGCTCCGAAATGTCAATTTACCGGCGCCAATTTGTCGAATAACATTGGTTTTTCGCCTTGTAAAATGTTGGGTTTCCGTTAAATGACGTCTTTGGAAATTCAATCTGGATACCAACCCGGCTTCTCTTGAATTTCAAATTGAACAATAGAAATATGTGAAACAAAAGCAGATTACGTCTTGTCTTATTTTTGATAGTTTTATACATAGTAATAATACGTGATTCACAGCTCACGATTAAATTAAAGTTTTGAGTCGAAAATAGGTGCGTTGTATTCGAAACCCAACAAATAAAAACCTGTGTTCGTTTCCTGAATCCAGTGGTAACTTATTGAGGGTTTGCTGCTTCAGCACACAGATACTTCACATTGTATTAAAGTTAAAACGTTATTCAAACCATAATTTTTAAAGAGACGAAAGAGTTTTCTGTTTCTTTCATTACGCAAAATAAATGTGTTTCATTTGAGGTAATATTTAAAAACTAATTTATGAATTTATTAGACTTGTACAGGTTTAAAAATATACTAATGGTTCAGCATTCCGTTTATGAGAAGTTTTCGTAAATTGAAATCATCGCAGCGGCCACGGTAATATATGAAAACCCTGCACACACTCCCGACTGCAGAGGACGTTCACGCTATTAAGCTGAGAAATTCAAAAACTTTGAGGAACGACAAGTACCTCCTTATATCCCGTTGACGGCGAGCGGGTCGGATTGAAAGAAGATGTTTAGGCATGCGTTTGGGAAACTTTTTTCAATCTCACGCTCCGTATTTGAAAAATGTTTCTTTTAAGGGCGATATTCTTCCAAAAACTTTTATCCGCGACCCAGTTGAAATATCTTACTGAAATACCTTGACGGTAAACGAAAACTTATAGAGCAGAAACAAATTGAGTAGATATTAACGACCTCTGGGTCGAGCGGATAAGATCCTCGACAGTGAATCCAGAGGTTGCAGGTGTAAATCCAGAGCGTGTTCAAATAAATTAATCTATTTAGGAAATAATGAAAACGAAATAATAACTTTTTATAAGACCACAGAGTTTTTTTTTACCAAATTTAACTACCCTGATGATGCTTAGGCTAAGCGAAACCGGTCGGTCATCCACAAAGTGATTGCTTTCTACAAAAATATATTTGGTAAATTTTATTTCACATTTAATTAATCTAAAATAATATATATACTCGTATATATATATGTATATAAAAATATTGTGGTACGTTCAAGAACGGTAGATACTATCAGTATCGCCCCGATGAAAGACCACCGTTCAGAATCAAATCTTGTGGTTGAGATCCGGTTGTTTGGTGATGAGATCCGAAAAGCCAGGTACTATGGAACTTTCTTCTACCCTCTCTTATTTCCATCTCCTCTTCCTTCAGGCTCACAACATACCCTAAATGGGGATGTCATAGTCTCACTAATTCCGGACAGTCCGGAAAGAGGTAAGTAGGTACTTTAAATAATATTTTCTTGTTCATAAAACATAATTTTCTTTTAATTAAAATTAATTGAGATTTCAAAAACGATAAATAACACAGATAAGTTAAGAAAACACCAACCAAATGTTAATAAATAAAATAAAAAGATTATTTAGCGCATAATACAAAATAATATTTTCAGGCCTTATTCAAAATTTTCTTGGCTAACAATGTCAGTACCTATTTGGTAGGGAAAATCATTTCATTAGCAATATTCGTTAAATAATCATTTCATTACAACGGATCTAAACATCCATCAATTAGATGCTTTACCATGACAATGAGTTTTCCGCTCCAAATAACAACAAATTTATGCTGGCGAAAATTTTACTTCCCGGTAAATCAATTGACGCTACTCAAATTATGCAAGACTTCACAGGCATAATTATAGTTAAATAATTAGTACAATTAAACAATGTTTTTTTTTCACAATTATGAAAATCTACTACTTTTTATTTATTTGAAATCATATCCTTACACACTGCCCGAAGCATATAAAACTACGGTATCCCCAATCTATGGTAAATTTAGAGACTAAAATAAACGGGGAGGGGAAAGAGATGGGAAAGAGGAAGCCTTAAAAGTAGTTGAGAAATATCAGAGCATAACAAATGTACAATTTTGTATTTAATTTTCATGCGAATACCGCACAAGAGTTCCAACTGTCTGGAGCCAGTGAGACTATGGCATCACCAATTGGGGTATGGTATGAGGGAGTAGGGAAAGAGATTAGGGAGAGGAAGATTACGAAGTACCTGGCTTTTCATAACTCTTCGCCAAAAACGGCCATAGCCATTTTCAGCAACGTTTCGCTTTTGAATGGTGGTCTTTCACTAGGGCAATACTGAGAGTGTCAATCACTCTGGATCTTGTCGACAATACACTTTATATTATTTTGTATTAATTAAATTTGAAATGACACACTAATAAAATACTTTATATTTTCGCACACCGGATGTTGAACTCTCGATTTCTGGATTCGTAGTCTAGAACCTTAATCGCTCCATCATGGAGGTCGTCAAAGCCCAGGTTTCTAATATTTTATGAGAATCTATTCGCGCCGATTTGCTAAAGCAAGAAATATGTTGAATTTTTTTTTGCGGAAAACTTCGTGTTAACCTTCGGTGTCGCCCTACCCAGAAACATATATCTACGGATGATTATCAAAATGAGCTGAAAGTTTCAATAAAAATTGTTTACAAGTAAACTGCTGTCGTTAACTGCTAAACAGACTTTTTTTTAGTTAAATCTGCAGAAAAAACTTCAGATACACTTTGTGAGGTAATAAATATTCTCTTTTGCCTGTAGGCTGCTGTTTGCAGGGGATTCAAAACCAACAGTAAATATTAACTTCTGTCGGTGATCAGGGCCAACCGAGTTTTCTAATTCATTTTAAATTAATCCATATTATTATTATTATTGAAGTCAAAAATAACTTTAAAGCATTAATGCTTGTGTTATTTAAATAATATAAATAATCCTAAACACATTATTATTATTATTGAAGTCAAAAATAACTTTAAAGCATTAATGCTTATGTTATTTAAATAATATAAATAATCCTTAACCATATTATTATTATTATTGAAGTCAAAAATAACTTTAAAGCATTAATGCTTATGTTATTTAAATAATATAAATAATCCTAAACACAAACATTAAACAGAAAAAGCCAGAAAATAAAAAGACAATGGTCACAACCCAGACTCCAACTCGGATCCTCTACTCTATCTGTTGGTAAAGCCTTAAAGATTTCGGCAATTAGGACCTTATTAGAATGTGGCTATATTTTCATTGAAAAACATTTTTAATATCTTCTGTTTTTTGGCAGTTATCTTTGTAATGGATCCAAAGCTCAACCCGAGTTCGTTGAATACCTATATGGTATCTTGGATAAATATCCATATTATTATTGTTGTAGTTGTCACTGTGAAATTCTACTGTGAAGGACGACAGATGAATAAACTTCGGCATTTAGTGGAGCTAAGAGAACTTACTCAAACCCGTTTCATCTAAGAGAAGCAGATTACATTCAGGGAGACGTTTCTCCAGCAATTTGGTGATAAGTATACGGGTGGTTGATAATTAAATGTAGGGATGAGCATATTGTGTTGAAATAAAATAATAAGTATGTTACAAAACCGGCCTTGGTAGGTATCTACGTACCTTAATTATGCCTTCTTTAATTAATCCGTAATTAATTACAATTAAAATCTTCAGCTATAAAACTTCCTTTAATTTGTTACTTCACTTTACCTAAAAACGAGGAGAGATAAGTACGCGCTTCTTCCTTCAGTTTTGGCAGTCATTAACGCAGTTGAAAAAAGCGTTTAATCATCGACTAAAAGTCGACGCAGCCGATCAGTTTGTTTAATGGACCAAGTGTATTCGTCCGACAGACTAAAACGTAAGCGAAATTTAGTTAAATTGTAATACCTAGCATTATGATCATTACAGAAGCTACGAGTCATCCATCATCCTGTCTCGGCCCAACCTTTAATCTGGTAATCGATCGGCAAATACTTTTGTCCCCTTGTCACTAAGAGGATAGAACCGAACTTTAACCATCGGGACTTTATTAAAGACTGTATGTACGTATATATGCCTTGCGGTTTCGGCTACGAGAGAAAGTTACTTTCAGTAATAACAATATATCATATATATGACATCGTTTGATAATACAGCGTGTGAATTGTATTTTTTTCATTACAGAACGGTACTTGTTTCACCATAAAAAATAATTAAATCGTTTATATGTTGATAATCTAGCATTCACCGTGGAGTCAAATGTGCATGGAAATTCGTATTTCTAATACGATGCAACCAATTCATGACCAAGAAATTAACTTTCCTTATAACTAAATCGCCGTCCTCTAAACTTAATAGATCGAAATTACTATAATTTATCAAGAGGTTAAATCAAAATTGTATTTTCTGAAACATATAGGTATTTAAAAAAAATAGGTGATAAAATTTTCAGTCACTTTGGAGAAACGACTCTTCAAAACCGGATCGTTGTTTAAAACTCTTTAAATTATGGGTAGTGACCAGATGTAAAAATACTTTCTAAGTTTAATCTTCCCCTTGTACTTCTTCTTTATCTCGGTCGTTTTCTTTCTTACAACACTCTCCGTAATTGAGTGCCATACTCTAACTGACTTCAATTCCCCAATATTGGAAATGCCATAAAACCTAGTTCTTATCTCCGACAAGTTCGATATTTTATTGAAAGATTCTAAAAAAGATTAACCCTTTCACTGTTTTCCACTGCAACATTCGGGGGAAAATGCAGCCACAAAGGGATTTTTTTATCCCTAAGGCGTATTCTTTTACTAGCCATACATATTTGAACATCGTTGATGCCAAGTACTAAAACTTTTATAAAACTGCTTTGAAAAAGTTTATGATAAAAACAAGTTGAAACTTTTCGCTGTTAAGCAGAGTTTATAGATGTTTTTACCATGGTGTAGAAAACGGGTTCAAACAAAACAAGAATTTTCTACAGAAAGGTCTTGCTGGATCAAATGCCGAACAACTAAAACTTTACTAATAATATGTGTCAACCAAACCGAAATAATATCTGATTGCCAATTAATATTTACGGAAAAGAATATTTTCAACACTTTTATAGATTATCGAATATTTGATTTGAATTAAAAAAATTTAAATGTTCGAAAGTTTAGAATAATACTTTTCACTCCGTATTGTCACCGCAATTCAAATGTTGTTTCGTTCGAATAACAAATTATATTTAAGTTATTTATTGTGCGCACTGATTTTAAATATTAAACTTTCATAAATATATTTTAGATATTTTACAACGATGTTCTTTTAAAAAACATTCTAAAACTACTTGGCGTTGATATTGGCACGTTTAACCCCATTGTATGACACCTTTAGCCCCGCGAATAGGCTTGAAAATGTTATTTTATTTGCTTAAAATATTTTTTCCATTCGTTGTTTTTACACGAGAGAGTGTTAGAAATTTCACTTTAAACCCCATTCTAACCCAGACAATACAATTGAAAAGTGGGTACCTATTCAAAAGATAATCCTGGCAATGTTTGTAAAGATATTTTTATGTAAAACGTGGGTTATTTTGTTTTTCATTCCCTTCTAGGTATACCAGATACTTTAAAAAAATTACATATTTTTTATTGTTAAACCATACGTAAACATTTGTTTTGTCGAATACCTACGTTTTCAAATGGTAAACAACTAAAAAAAAATCCTTTAACCGTGAATTGTTACGGGGTAATTACTTTTTGTTTCTGGAAAAATAAATAATTTTATATAACATTTTAGAAACACGGAAACCAACAAACAATGTTATCCGATATCTACCTACTATATCAGAATGTTCAATTTCAACGCGAATTTTTGCTGGGAGCTCAATTATTAGTAGGTAATAGTTATGCTTGAATATTATATTTTTCGCACTAATCAGATTATCAAGTTTTTTTTTACCTTATAACAGATGGGATTCAAATTTCATTTTTGGAGAATAATCTAATATCTGACGACTTTCTTGACAAAGTGGTAATATAATAATAATTTCTTTTTTGAATTTCTTATACATGACCCACTATTATTAACTTAATACATATAGATTTCCATCTTTGACGGCTCATATCTGGACTGCCCAGGCTTCTCCCTGGTAGGCAAGTTCAGACCCAAAGGAGGTGTCTGTCTTTATAGCAGGGCTGAAGTCAACTGTGTGCGACTGCTGAATCCATAAAACCCTAGATTCGACGTAATGTGAGTGCATTTAGCAGTCACCTCTGGTCTGGAGCCCCTAAATACCTAAACAACCCTTGACTCTGTGCAGAAACGGGTGATCCGTTAGATTCCTAAATGGATTACAATCTTTCGAGCACAGATGTCAGGTAGGAATGCTGTCATTGTTCTACAAATATTTTGATGGAAGATGCTCCAAGGAACTTGCGTTATTGATCTCTTCGGCACCGGTGCATAGTCGGGAAACTCGACAAACGCGCGCCCAACATTTGTAGATGGTTGACCCTCTCTAACATGAGGGAACACCCCACCTCACGAGGATCCCAAATAATCGAGCCACTCTCTAGCCTACTGCGGACCAAAGAGAAGTGAACGTGCCTTAAATACATAAAACCTGCAAAAGCATTTATGAAGAAAAAAAACATCATTGTTGTTTGTTTTTGAAACATTTTTTTGTTGTTTTTTTAAAGAAGAAAGACGAATAAATATTTTGGATTGCGAATAACATTTTGTAAAATATACAATATTTGTAAAACTCCTACTACCATCATAATAAACGAAAAATATTGTTTTTATAATTATGAATAACTTAGCTAGCAGAGGGATTAAAATCCCAACGCCTTGTGGGAACCCGATGAATCTGTTAACTCGGCTACTAACCGTTCGAAGGAAATTAAATATTTGGTATTCCTGCGTCGTTTCAACGTGGAAAATATTTCAGCATCAACCGGGTAAGAGACCACTTTTCAGAATTGAAATGGCGGTCTTTCAGTTGAGAAACTACTGAATAATCGTCCTCTTACACATCACACTCTTTCCTCTACTTCATTCCGCCTTGTGGAACACACAAATATTCTAGGTTTATAAATAAAAAAACAAATATTTTACATTAATTTATCGCTAAAAGCAATAAATACGCCATAGTTCGTAGAAGATCTTATTTACTTTATTCTAAACTGGATTATTTCTAAGATTATTATAAACTATAAGTACGCACTGGATTTGCTACAGTATTTAAATCATGGTAATTTCATTTTTATGCTCTTTGACTTATTCAATCAGTCTCACAAGAGCCCTTTTCAACTTCGTCGATTGCTTACCACAGCCGATATAATATTTTCAAACTTTTCCAATTCACGCCAAAGTCTTGGAAACATTCGGTAAACTCCGCGTAAAACGTGTAGTCGCCAATTTGCGTTTTGGAAGTTTCCAAATAGGTGGTAAATTGTCGAATTACACACAACACATGGCGATAAAATAATTTATATCGCCCGCAACCTTTCACCCTCGGCAGCGATGTCTTTATCGTTTGAATTTCGGCATTACTATTTTTGTGGCGTTCGTAAAATTGGATGTGAGAGGAAGAAGAGAATTTAATGCCAATGGAGTCGTATATTCGGAATGACGATGCGATTTGGTGGCCTCAAGCGCTCAGCGCCGCAAGCAGGAATATTTGCACCAATAGATTCATATTCGGAGGAATTTCCTCTAAAGCGATCAATAGCCCTCATCAAGTACCACGAAATGGCTACTAAATGTCTTCAGAAGATTATTCTCACGTCGATATTATTTTTATAAAGTCTTAACTCCGTCTCTCTCTTCTTCTCTCATATGTGGTAGTAGATGGCTATTCATGGTTCCCGGAAACTGGGGACAAAACCAATGGACTCGTGGTAAATTTTATTGTCAGGCCTTAAGGACATGTCATGTTTTCGTGATAGACGACATAAGAGTCATACAGTTACCAACATATATTTCTGACAAAATTATCTACAATGTTGATATTCACAAACATAATACAAGGTCATGCAAAGAAATCCGACTACCAGTAAAGTATAAAGCCAATTCACCAAAATAGCTTACTTTATAAAGGGATGAAATCATATAATGCGCTGCCGGAAACCATCAACATTATGCCAATCAATAAATTCAAAAAAGCCTGTAAGAACTATTTAAAATACATATAAATTAAAATAATAAGTAGCATATAAGTTTAAATATTATTAAGTCCAAATTATTAGATACTTTGTAAACTTTCATGTTCAAGTAACTAATATAAAATAAATAATGTTTTTAATAATACCAAATTTTTAAACTTTATTTCACTATTTTTTATTTAAGACCTGACCGGTTTCACCTTGTGACGGGCGTCTTCAGACTGGTCAGTCTCCAGACAGGTCTTAAATAAAAAATAGTGGAATAAAGTTTAAAAATTTGATATTATTAAAATCATTAAAATGGAGTTCCACCACGAATTGACAGTTTCAAAATTACAAATAATAAAATAAATAAAACTAAATCCAAACAATAATGTAAACCAAAAAGTAACCAATATTTATATCTATATGAGGTCTAATATCCTCCATTAATATTTTTTACTTATATTATTTAAAAAAATATATTTTACTATATTTATTTAATAATTTTTTCTCATGAATTTCTGTTTATTTTTATTTGTTAACATTATAATTACTATGTATTGCTATCAATTATGGAAGGTGTTGCATTGCACTACTCCTGCATACCTTCCGGAATATAACATTATTATTATTATATCATATTTTATGGATTCAATTGCCACAAAAATCGGCAGTTCTTGCCTGTGGATGACGGATTTATCAATATAAAATAATTCATTACATGCGTACTAGTAAAATATATAGTACCTATAGTTTATCAAACCTTGGTTTTCATATAACATACTCGTATGTAGAAAATTAATGTATTTTTTATTAAAAATTGTTTCTTTTTTTCAGTATATTGGCACACTAGATGTCCCGCGACCAACCAGTAGAGTGGAGATAGTGGCTGCAATGCGCCGAATTCGGGTAAGTTCAAACCTATACTCCTTTTCACTACAATTCATCTTTACTTTAAATTAAATTTTAGTTATAAATATCATACCATCAAGTTTTTCTTACGGAATCGAAAACAGCACATAATAAAAATTGTATTAAAAAAGAAAATAATTCATTGTTCTAAACTTCAATGCTTTCATGCTAATATTACATTATACCAGATACCTGTCAACTAGATTCTGAGGATGCACAAATTTAGATTAATAATAATAAAATGACCCTAACCATTCACATTCTAACCGTAAAACGATTTCCAACATTTTTTAATCGTTTTGCAGCAGTAACGTGATCGGTAAGTACCAGATTGTATTTTTCTATGAGATGAATTAGTTACTATCTGAGATATTTCTTGGGAATGTTTTAGATTAAAGTAATATGTTCATCAGAATTGATTAAAATGAAAACCTCGGGCAGAATACCCTTCTAGGCTAGCTATAGCAAACTCGACCGTATGGCTCTCCTTTACGCCTGTCGGCGATCATTCGTTGTTTGAAGGCTTTGCACCCTAAATGGTGCTAAACGTCACTTTGGAGCATTCTAATACAAGCAATACTGAACATGATTTATGTATAAATTCTACATGGGCAGTTAGAAAAATGTCCAAGGTTTCCAGTGAATACAAAATTTAAGCTGTAATAATTTCAATTCAGTGAAAAACGCACAGTCAGTAAAAGGTGCATTTTGAAAAGTAGAACATCCATTTTAAAACGTTTTACATAAAATTCCAGTATGCATTTCAAAAAAGATTACTGTTTAAAATTTGTATTCACTGAATCCTTAGACATTTCCCTTACTACTTGAATAAATCATTTGTAGTATTTCTTGTATTAGAATGCCAGAACGTGTGTATTTTTGGGTGCTGATCCTTCTTGTTACTTTAGGCCATTCTTGACTTGGTCGCCACTCGAGAATCGGCGGATAGAGATGTCGGATCTGTGTTTATCTCCAGCGAATTCTTTTTTTTTTAATTTTGATTTTAAGTACCCGTAAAAAAAGGATTATTGTATTTTTCCTCAATTTAACAGAACATTAACAAATGTAAATGTATTTTGATCTATTTTGAAGTCTTCTAACATTTTTTCGGTAACTCCTAGCACTGATTTTTTTTAGTCCAGTGTGTTCTCTTAACGAGCTTAAATACAAAATTTTAAAATGTAAATTGTTATGTATTTTAGTAGAAAGCAAACACTTTGTGGTTTGACATATTTAATGAAAATGAAATAATTATTATTTCATTTTCAGTAAATTATATTCTTTAAAGATTGTTTGCTAAGAATATTTTCGAAGGATGAATCTACATACATAGGATCAGCTGTGTCACTAGCGCTGTCACCTCCAGCCGTTCCCGCACCACGTATTATAACACATGGAATATGTTTTCATTGAATTCTGAACATGAAATAATATCCTGTCATATTAATACGCGTATTTACATTTTTTGCAAATATTGCTACACATGCTAAACGTGTTCAAACGTTTTTTTTGAGGCTGTACGGAATCTCATATTTTATTATCAGTCAAGAGAAATTTCACAACTCAATGGCTCATGATGGAAATTACGTTTTCAGATAAAAATAGCAACATCGACCTAAAAAACGTTGTGTATATTTCATGACGCTATCACTCACCGTTCGAGAGTTTTTGCTGATTTATGATTTTAAATATTTCTTTGAAAAAAAGTTTATACATAGACTATAAATTATATAAAAAATATTTGACGGTATCCTAAATTAAAATTCAGATTTGTAAAAACACAAAATAGTGTGCACTCCGGACGGCACTATTTTGCGCGATAATTCACTCGTTTACCAATATATTTTAAAGAAGTAAAAATAATTGCTGTGAACATTCGTAGAGTAAGCTCTAGAGATGATTTCAAATGTTACTTTTTCCGTCTTATCCTGTTTTGTAAAATGTAATTTTCAATAAGGTAAATATTTTTAATAGTTTCCGCTTTTACCTACTACTGAAAAAATGCCGATGTGGGAAAGGTGCCTAATTTCGATTATCATTAAATTAGTATGTTACTGTAAACTCGCCATAATTCATTATTGTCATTTTTCCTGAAACTAAGAAGATTAATTTGTGGTTGATTATTATTTATTTATAATTCTAAATATATTACTACCTTCCACTGGGGGTATTGTGAGTAAGCATATAATGAATATAAAAGGTATCTAATCCTAAATTCCCTCCATGATCTGAGCTGGTTGTAAACAATGGCTTATAGTACGGGCCATAGCATCCTTTATAATAAAGGTCAAAAAGTCTAATATTATGCAAATAAGTAAAAGCCACTGAATAAATAGTAAAAGACCGAGCCCGCAGAATTACACGACCGCCACCATAATAAATCACAATAAACGACCATTCTGACTTTCTAAGAGCGCTATTTCAGTTGCTATGAATTTCCTTAAATGAAATTGATATGTACCAAATGCCTTAACTAAAACAATGCACTGCATAAATTCTTGGGTTATCGGGAAATTCACTCCAATACATAAGTAATTAAAATAAATACCAACTCTTTTTTGTCACTAATCTTCTAATAGATTTTTCTATGTCACAATAACAATACCAATAATATGTCACCTAAGTGCGAAATTGTCTTTTATCTTCTCCAAACTCTTTTTTTATATAAATAAACAATTTGTGTATTTTAACCCAACATCTTGCACATTAGTCAAAAGCATTGCACGCGCTGTTTTGCATTGTTAATTTATGGGAAGGTGGATGCAATTTGGTAGCTATAAGTTGTTGGAATAGATTATCCATGGTTAGTAATAGGATAGAGGTTAGGAATTAATATTTGTACAGCGTTTTTGAGGTGATTTTTTTTCAAAACGGCGCTGTACAAATTATTCAAATGGGATTATAATTATTTTTAGATATTATGATTAAACGTCAAGATTCTTTAAAAAATTGCAGGTATTTAAACTAAATTGTTATAAGTCAAGATTGGCTACCCTTCATAGTATTACTGCGACTCACTTTTTAGATTAAAAAACTGCAGACACGGGGTGAAGATAGATGAAATGCTTATTTTTGTGTTTTTTTGTGATTTTCGTTACAACATTTATTAAATAGAGATCAAGTAAAAACAAAGGCCGTCAATGTTAGATGACATAGAAAAACTAAAAACAAACACATTCATCGATTATAATTTTTTTTTCATTATTTGATTAATTTACAACTCCATTATTGTTCCAATTTTTTACTGATGTTCAACGATTCTTTTCTTGTGTAATGGCAGAGAACAAAACATGTTGCAAATTCTCCAAAATAGAGGAATGAGAATTATACTTAGGCGAAATAGATACTCGAAAGTAGATAAAGGGCAGAGGAACTAAATTGGCTAACAGTGAAACAGACGCTAACATTTTTCATTATTTTATTTACTTAACTTCAGGTTTATTTACAATATTGTGCATATATTGTGCTCCATGCTAGGAGTTTACCTGTGATGTGGAGGACATTTTTCGAATTATTTGATAAAATGCTAACATTAAACACTTTGATATTTATACATATAATGAAAAACAACTTGTTACCAAAATATTTTTTTGATTTTTTTTTTTTCGCATCGTGGATATTCACAGACATTATACTAGGACACACAAAGAAATCAGACTTTCAAAAAAGAATAAAACCAATAAACAAAACAGCTTACTTTATAAAGGGATGAAATGTTATAATGCGCTGCCGGAAACCATCCAAATTATTAAATTAATACATTTAAAATAGCCCGTAAAAACCATTTAAAAATCATTAGTGATGTCAAGTATAAGTTATAGTATTATTATTAAGTCAAAAAGAATATGAATTATGATTGATGTACAGGTAACTAAAAAAAACAGTCCCCCTAAGGCGCCGATTATTGGCCATATCAGCATTTTGTCAAACTATGATTCGGATAAAAGTTACGCTGTTATGCCAGTCAGCTAACTATAATATGATAGTTAGCTGAAACATACCTATTCAGCGTTTAACGGGACCTTTCAAATGTCAAAAAAACAAAACAGCACTAATAAATTAATTGATACGGTGTCAAAAAGTTAAAACACTCCAACCTTTGTAAGAAGATGAATTCAGATTTTAAATGCTTATTCAAAATAACGCTGAGCTTTGAACCAAAATCCTTTGTAATCCCCCTTAAGAATGCTTAACTCATTAGAATCAAATAATTTAGGCTGGTTAGGTTGTGTGGTCAATTACAAATAACCGAAGTTTCAACAGAACTATTTATTGAATATCAAGGTTTAAAGAGAAAAACAAAACATAATTCAATATAACATGGACACAAAAAGTTAAGAATGCTTCTGTAATGATTTTTGTTATTTTTCAGTAATCTTTTGAAATGGGATATTTTGTGTAAAACATTATTTTGCTTAAGGTCGGTTTAACTTCACATAATCCTTTCAGATTACCTTGCGGTCTCCTTCTAACCACTCTAGCTATCCCAACGCAGCAGTAAATTACTTAAAATATTGAAATTTATTTCACATAGTTTGGTAGAATACAAATTTTAAGTATTCCAAGTTTTTGCATTGAGCGAATTCTCAGAAATGTCTTCATTATTAGAAAATATTTGCACGCACAAGCCTGGGGCGTTTCGATAGTGATTAAGTGTTTCTAACCCTTTTAAGATTTTCAATTTTTGAGATAAACGATAAATATTTTAATACATTAAAGATGATTATGGCATCTTATTACTGAATTTGCAAAAATTGAAATTATTACACAACAGTTTCAATGACTGAACCGTAAGAACCATGGCATCTTCAACTGAAGAATTTAGTGAGGATATCTCTACCCCCATGTTTTCACGTGGAAGGGGTAGGAGAATTCAAATAATGATCATAGATGATGATGAGAATATTTCAAGAAAAGGTTTGTTATTGATTCTTTCAAAACATATATTAAAAACAGGTTTTGTGTCAACAATAATAATACAAAAAAAAGGTTTTATCCGGTTTCTCAAGGCTTAAACTGTGGTCGTAAATCATCTCAAAGATCTTGCAAACATAGTATGAGGGATATATCTCCTATATGTCAAACAACACCCTCTTGTGATTATTTCTGTTTTCCTTTATTACAATGAAAATACTGTTTTTTTTCCAAATGGAAGGAACGTTTTTTTGGATTTCAAACGAAAACTAATTTAATTAACTAATTTATCATCACGCCATTTCGTAGGCAGGGAAGACGGACCGCTATACAACTCTGTCTTGGCACACACTCCTTTCTTCATTCACTTTCA
Source organism: Drusus annulatus (assembly GCA_022651775.1). Classification (NCBI taxonomy): domain Eukaryota; kingdom Metazoa; phylum Arthropoda; class Insecta; order Trichoptera; family Limnephilidae; genus Drusus; species Drusus annulatus. Next base: position 88,825 of record JAGWCC010001105.1, read on the forward strand.
TAGATCGCCTCATACATACTCTTCTGTTATTCTGACTCTTTCCATGGCCCGAGTCAAGTATTTGATTCACTTGATCGTGCAATGTCTTCCTCGGGCGTCCACAGCTTCTTCTTCCATGATGACATTTAGACAAACTAATAAAATCTTTATAATCATACGTTTTATTTAAGTGCAAAACAAGCCCCCTCGAGGTGATATTCCACTATAATGACGCTATATAAAGAGTCTTGTATTATAATTATAAAATGAAAATGTTTTGAAAGGTTAGCTTAGTAATAAAAAAAAGATTGATTAAGTTCCAATTATTTCAATAACAACGCAGAAAGCGAGGAGCTAATTAATCTTGACCGGCAACCTGAATATTTATATTATAAATTACTGAGCGCAGAGGAATCTTTTAGTTTCCTCGGCTAATTTTCTCAGGTGAATTTAAAATCAGGTTCATTTTAGCAGACGTTGCCACAGCCTTTCATATATTTGGTTTTCAAATGAAAAAGTTATTTTTTGCAACCCTCCTACAACAAAAGCGGAAACTGTCTTTGTTCCACGTGGACGTTTTTGCATGTATTGTTACATTGCTTGTGAATTGTAAAAGCGTTTTTATTTAGGTGACATACTCTGCTAAATTGAAACGAAAATTTCTGCTGCAATTTTTCCATATATTTTATGCAAACAAGCTAAATAGCGACACAGATTACGACAGTAGTAAATATAATAAATATAACATATATTAAAACTTAAAAACAGTACAGATCACCTTCAATGTTTTATAAACTATACATATTTCTAATGTAGGTATGACTGATAAATTCACGGGTATTGTCGAAACTAGTATTAAGGTTAATAATAAAATTAAATTAATAATGTTAAATTATTTTAAATATATAAAAGTATGAAGTGGTAAATACTTACAAAGCCATAATGCTATATTTATTTAAATTACTCATAACAAACCTCATTATTTTCCAAAATCAGGTTCTTTTCAATTTTGTAAACTTTTTCCCATTATACCTATTTATTTTTTCAGTTTTTTTGGTGTAATCTTTATCTATTATTGACAAGCTGCTTTAAAAATGTTTGCATTAGCATAATAATAAGAGTAAAATATATGAAGAAATACACAAAAATAAAAATGTCTAGTAAAAAACCAGTCAGAAATCAGTTAGAAGTCACACAAGTCACATTTTTAATAACTTAATTTATTTTTCATTCCAACTTCAATTCAATTTATAGTGAAATGTACATACCAATATGTGGGGAATATGTAAGCTTCGCGTGTAAGTAGGTACTGTTCAATCGAAAAATATACCCACCCTAACATAATGGAACAATTCTGTACTCACAATGAAGGTAAATAATTAATTTATGATGTTTTTCTGATTTCAGTACGAGTTCAAAGCAAAGGGAATAAAGAAAAAGAAAGTAACCGTGGAAATTTCGGTTGACGGGGTTCGTGTCACATTAAAGAAAAAGAAAAAGGTAAGACATTATAATTTTTCTATTTGTTCCTTTGAATACTAATATGTAAAGAAATTATTTTAACATGTACTAACGTACGTGCTGTAATGAATGCTTGCAATGGAAGAAGATTGATAGTTTTGTAAAACCTTTCCTTTGATATACCTGCAGCAGTATAAGATTTTTTTAAATTAAAAAAATCTTTTATAAAACATTTAATTATTTTTGGTTTTGCGGAATCATACTAATTTAACCACGTAAGAGAGTCAAGCAAAGGCATTGTAAATTGTGTCCATTGTCCAAATATGAATTATAGCGTCATTGAATTTTTAATAAACCAAATGCAGAAAACTCTATTAATGGAGGACTGAACGCTGTTGGCGCAAATAAAAAATGTCGAAAGAAGCGAAGCTAGCAGTCCAAAATAAAGCGCTTATACCAACTCTGATGTATGACAGTGAGGCATGAAACTGGCAGTGGAATGATGAAAGTAGACTGAATGCTGTGAAGATGAGATCCCTGAGGCGTATGTGCGATAAAACTATCCATGACCATGTTAAAAATGTGGATATCCGAAAAGAATGCAAGGCTGATGTAAGCGTAATGAATAGGATCAAGAGAGGGACGCTAAGATTGTTGGGGCATGCAGACCGAATGAACAAAGAAAGGAGTGTGAAAAAAATATATGATACGAAAGTGAATCGAAGAAGAAGTCAGCGACGCCCGAGAATGACATGGCATGATTAAGTGAATCAAATACTTGAATCGGGTCATGTGAAGAGTCAGAATAACATAATAGTATGTATGAGACGATGTATGATTGTGAACGAAACAAGGAGTGTATGCCAAGACTGAGTTGTATGGCGGTCCGTCCTCTCTGCCTACCCCTGCGGAGAAACGGAGCGGTGGTTAGTTAGTTAACAAAATGATTTTCTTCTCATTTTCAATCTTTGCATGGTGGAATAAAAATCTCATACATACGAGGCCTTTTCAAAAGAAAAGGTGGATTTTGAATTTTCGCGGGCTGTGTACATTCGATTATCGATTTTTCATTATGTTGGTACACATATGTTTATCATATGTTGACATTATCAGCCATTTTGGATTAGTGGTTTGTTTTTGACAACTGGAAAGGTTAGTCACGTTTTTGTGTGTTCTTAGATTTTTTACTTTTTGAAAAAAATGGATCAAAGAATATGTATTAAATTTTGCGTTAAAAATGGAATAAAGTGCTCCGACGCACTTAAAATGTTGACTGTGGCATTCGGCGAGTCTACTTTGTCACAAAAAAAGTGTTTATAAGTGGTACAAGCGCTTTACAGAAGGCCGAGAAGATGTTAATGACGATGAGCGTCCTGGAGTTGTGGAAAAACAAATCATGGATTTTATTCTTTGATCCATTTTTTTCAAAAGTAAAAAAATCTAAGAACACACAAAAACGTGAATAACCTTTCCAGTTGTCAAAAACAAACCACTAATCCAAAATGGCTGATAATACTAACATATGATAAACATAAGTGTACCAACATAACAACAACAAAAAATCGATAATCGAATGTACACAGTCCGCGAAAATTCAAAATTCACCTTTTCTCTTGAACAGGCTATGTATATTCATAGGTGACTATGATACATTTCTGTAAATTGCCCAACGTATATTTCCTACTAAATATTTGACTTGTCTATCGTCTACGATAAGAATTCACGCTGCCTCCTTAGTCAGTGCGTTCGATGGCATGACACCAGGTTAAGGTTAAAGTTACAGTTACGGCACCATCAATGTCTTTACTGTTCTGTAAATGGTAGAAGTCTAAGGTAAATGTATGAGCAATTTTGAGTTATGAACTTTGCATTATCAAAATACATTTTCATTATTTTTTTAGTTTGTATTAAAAATCATCAAACATGCTTCTTTCGAGGCATACTCACTTACAATTAAATCGATCGATATTGAAAAATCTGTTTTTCGGGTTTACATACATATTATGAAAATGATTAAAATATTAAGAATAAATAATATTTTGAAGCAAAATAAATAAATTATATAAATACGAGTATATATTCACCTGGTGCAAAATCAGATACCTCCCCACCCCCTTTTCCGAGCCTTTTACAGTTCGCAGGTACTGCAGCGAACTTATATCAGTTGTGGGTCTTCGTTTTTGTCGCTTAATAGAAGTCTGGTGTTTCGGTGTGAATAATTTCCATCTCAGCATTGCGGACTGAGAGCAGGGGTTTTAAATGCATATATTATACAAATATCACTGAATTTTATCATCTACCACTGCCACATAAACTATTTTTTCTAAATATTCTAGATTTTTTATCATAATTCGACGTAGTTATGCAGAAAGCATACAACCCCAAAAAGATGAAACTGAGAAAAAGGCGTTTGAAAATATGACGAAAAAAAAACATTAATATGCGTAATCGGCATTTGTAAAGTGAATATGAGTATTTTTTTTTTCTTTGTGAGTCTTATTTTAAATAGGTAATTTATAATCTATCAATGTGTTTATTAAAAAAAATATATCTTATGTTATCCTACGTTTTATACAAAAAAAAAAAAACTTCAATTTAAGTCAAATATCTACAATGTGCGTTAGTAATAAAAATAATTACCAAGAATCTATTGCAATTGGAGCTTGGATATTTTCAACAGATAAAAATGTCGTATTTATCTAAAGAAAACACGTAAAACTCGATTTTGGCAAATTGTGGGTTAAACGCTTTCTGCATAACTACATCCAATTTATATTCTATAAGCTGTTTTTTGTCTCTCATAACCAATCTATCGTGTTACTTGAAATACGAGCATAATCTGAAACCTGTACCAAAGTATCATGTCCATATTTTTATAGTCTTAGGCCAGGCGAGCACGGGTGACTTTTGTCACGGCAACAATTTCGTCACCATCTCCAAATATATTGGAGTGTATGGAGGTCCGCGCACGCAGCGACGTTACATTAGGGTGACTTTTTATTTCCACTGGCCGGCGACTTTTGAGTGACGAAACTGTCACCGTGTCTGTAGAGAGTACTTTTGTATGGGCGCACGGGTGACAAAATGTCATTCGGTGACTCATCCGCGTGTTCGAAATCCATTGCCGGAATGGAAGGATGACAGTCACTCTCCGTATGCGTGCTCCATTGGAAGACAGCGATAGTGACGAAACTGTTGCCGTGACAAAAGTCACCCGTGCGCGCCTGGCCTTATAGGTAGCTATATAGATGTGACAGTAGACAGAAACACTGACACATACCCATCTAGCTTTTTTATTTTCCAAAAACAATTCGTACCCTCAGGACCACCCAATGTCCTCTATTAAGTAGGTACTTTCACGGGGTACATAAACCTGTATTCTCCGTATTTCGGTTAATTTGTCAATGTGTACATTGAATGCCCAAAGGTTCACTTATCCTAACATAAACATTCATATTTTCGAATAATTCGAATGATAAATTATTTCCATTAGGGTGGGTAGATAGGTACTATCTTGTTTCGTGCTTCCTTTGGGAAGTTCGTAGAGCGCAGATCAGCCAGCAGGCGGCGCCACATTGAATGGAAGGAATAGTAAATCGAAATATATGTTTTACATTCGAAATACTTTGCAAAATGTCTCAAAGATTGAATACCCTTATGAGCGTAAAATGTCGCAGATGGACGAAATCGATGTGGATGTATTATAAACATAGAAGTCCTCTCACTTGACCATTAAAATGATATTGATTTTTCGCAGTAGGAAAGACAAAAATTGTAAGACGGTTTAATTATCTGATAATTTTGGTTTCATTTAGGCCGCCTACTCACAGTTATGGGCAGTTTTTTGTGATAAAAACCCACATTAAAATAATGTTGAAATTATAAATAACTTAAATGCATGAATGCTTATGTTTTTTTTTATATTTGAATAATATCGTTAATCTTAAACACAAATGTGATCAGAAAAAGCCAGAAAATAAAAAAAAGACAATGGTCATCGAGTCTCGGTTGTGACGATTGTCTTTTTTTATTTTCTGGCTTTTTTATGTTTCATTTTTTTTCAGATTATTGATATTATTTAAATATTCAAAATAATGTTATTATGAATATTTATATCCGTAGACATATTTATCACCATATAATTTACCTACATAGGTACTCGTATATTACGATGATTTTTGATACCGCAAATACCATTACATAACCATGAAAAGATTTTTTAAGATTTATAAATACTTTTTTTTTTAAGATTTATAAATACTTTCTTTATTTCGGCCATATTGCACGAAAAGTCACCAGGCTCTGCTGCCTATATAGTTACTGGTTTCCTGCATACTAATTATCGTACTGCAATTATTGCCATCTATTTTGTGACCCAGCCATTTTTTTGTGGTTCTGACCGAGGTATACTTAGCTCTAGAAGCATTAATTAGCGATGTGCCTGCAATTGCGGACTTTCAGTTACTGGTACTGTACCTATCCATTTAAATTTATCATTGACAATCAACTGTTAGGTTTAAATTCATGCTTAAATTAGCTACAGACCGAGTATGCAACTAACAATTTTAGTGTCAGTAAATCCAAAAAACATCATTAACGAAAATACTGAAATTCTTCTAAATTTTATTCCAAGGTGCGGGCTTCTTGTTCGGTTTCGAGTTTCTAGTGACTTCCTCTTTTTGACCCTCTTCAATGTAGTTCAGAGCTTTATTTCAATTAAAAATTAACCTCCCTATCACTTCAGTCTGCTGAAGTTAGCATAGGAATTCAGTTGCAACACCAATGGGTGAAGTAGCTTTTGATTAGGTTGAAGTAAATCAGTTTCTGCCGCTGGTGGCCCTTCTGTCACAGTACTAGGTGGAATTGATCATCAGAGAAGAAGTACAAAATAATGTTTAATCGAAGAGTGTGCAGGACGAAATACGCATTTACAGATATTGTCAAAAACTTACTACTAATGCTATCCAGGGTAACCAGCCAAACTATGGTACTGTCGTCTGAAAGAAAAGTTATTAGTTTTGTAATTGAAATAATTTTAAAGAAACATTTTAAAGAGTTTTAACAACAAACAAAAAAAAAACATTTTCCTACCTTGTCGTAAAACACACATCTTACATCAACAAGTCGATAATTAACGTTAACATCATCTAGACTCTAGAGAATGAATGTTTTAGCAAATGTCAAACGCGGAAAAATTATATCACGTTCACACTCCTGCATCATCCTACCTTAACAAGGTTCGGAAATCATTTCCCACATGTTTCCCACGTCTGCTTAATATCTCTGAACTATAATATAGAACTACTCGATACATTTTAGGTTTGCACTGACTGTGTGAGATGTTAATTATGCTAAAGGGAGATTTTTATATAAAAAATATTAAAAATTATTTTAGGCTCTGGCGCAGGGCCAAAAGTAGAACGAAATTCGTTTTTTTTTATACTTTACGTAACTTTTGAGATCCCCGACTTATCCAAATTCGAATACTAACACGTAATGATGCACGTGCCGATAAAATTGATATTAGTTATTTTAAAAAATATAACTCTTATTAGATTATGACGAGCAGATCTAAAGGGAGGATTTTCGAACATAGTGAAAAATGATGAAGCTTGCATTACAATGAACTGAATTAATCCCAAGAGCACTTTGTTTTTTGTTTTTTATTTTATTTCGTAAGCTGCGAGGTCTACCACTTTGTAGATAGCAAATTAAGACCAATGATTCATTGTACATGTATTTGTTAAATAAACACAAGCGTATTCTTCACTAATAATACATATTTTTGTTTCATGCTGTTCCCGTTTGCCGTCAAATCACACAGAAAAAAGAAACGAAGTGGGATGCCGAATCTGACGCCATGGAGTTAATGCACCACCCCATCTATCGGATATTCTACGTATCGCACGACAGTAGCGACTTAAAAATCTTCTCATACATCGCCAGAGATGGCGTTAATAACGTTTTCAAGTGTAACGTTTTTAAAAGTAATAAAAAGGTAAGAAAACTAATTTAATTTTATAAATGTTGATTTTTTTTTAAATTTTAGAATGATATCTACATCAAAAATATCCAGTTTAATTTTATATTACAAAAATATGAGAATAATTGCATCTTCTTGTGTGTTAAGACTGTGTTGTTAAAAAATGACTGATTTCTCTTCTCTCAGATTTTACCACTCAATTTATTTATCGTATTTAATGGTTGGTTCGTAAGAAAAATATCTTCGCTTTATTGTTTTCCTGAATAATAGTCGGCATTTGAATTTCATCCCTCTGTCGGTATTTTTAATAACTCCGATAAGTTAAGAATGTTAAGATCATCGGCGATTTAGCAAAGACTCTCTCCAAAAAGCATTTGACTAACTTTTGTCTAAAAATCACTTCTGGCCGTTCTTAGGCTAAGGTGAAAAAAACGTGTTAACATCTTGACACTAGATGGCAGTGTACGCAAGTTTTTTTGGTAAGAACGAAATAAGTGATTATTTAAAGCGCTTTTTATATGATTATTTACTTTGATATAACAGAGATTATCTCTAAAACAGTGTTACGAAAATTATTTAGAAGCGCCATATAGCGAAAATTCGCACAAGAGCTCTAGAAAAATAAAAAAACACAATGAATAACCAAATTAGAGAAGCGAACGTATATAAATTTAAAAATATATATACGTAGAATTGTAACAAAAAACAGAAAAAAGATAAGTGTAAATAATAAACTGCCATAAAAGTGGGTATGTTAAAATTTTGGTAAGATCTATTGGTTTTTAAGTTTATAGACACGTTTTACTTACTAAGCAATGGGAATATAAAATTTATAACAGCTTTTTCCGTTCGTTGCCACACGTTTTGCGACAATTTATAATGGAACTAATTTGTTATATTAAAAGAGTGAGTGGAGTTCGGTACAGAGACGTAGTATTTATTTTATATTTGAACAAGAATAAATGAAAAGCGACTTGAAAGGGTTTTCTCTTATAACTTTAAAACTTCAAACAATATTTACAAAGAAAACAAACTGAAAGGCCGACGGCGCACAATCCAATCGAACGCTTATAGATATTTAGTACTTAGAACTCAAAGACCTTGCTGAAGGGGAAACAACGGGCAATCGGTATCGGGTCTTGAGACTAGGTTCTGGATCTCTCACTATGTACTCAAAGACCTCACTGAAAGGGAACAACGCAATCAGTAATCAGTAATCAGGCCTTGAGACTTGTTCTGGATCTCTGCTGTTTCAAGGACGAGCAGCGCCTTTTATAGGCCGGCGGGCAACGGCCTTCAGCACGTAGTGGGAGTAGTAGGGGAAATTCACAGAATTGCGTCGGCGATTGCCGAGGTGGAGTTCGGCCCTGAATCTACACAGCTCGACATTGCTAGAAAGGAACGGTGCTTAGACGGGAGCGCGAAAGTATTCGGAGCCGCGTGCCTTGTCGCGTTACAAACTTTATAAAGATTAAAAAAATCTACATAAGTGTCAAAGAGCAATGCTAAATTGAACTGTATTTGACGACTATAAGGGTAAACTATGGTTATGTCGCTGAGAGCTACGTTGCAACCTTACTTTCTATTATATACTTTTAACAGAGTGTATACATTTGATAAATGTGTATTTAAATTGTTAACGACTATGCCAAAGTATATGTCTTACTAAGCGTTTTCAATACTTTATTATTATTATTTTATTGATTCGACACTATGAATTTTCTGTCAAGAATAAGTTTATTGCAAACACGCTGATGGAGGTTATGATGGCCTCTTCCTACATACGGGACGAAACCGAATAGATACGCAGACTCATTGTCAGTGTCATTTCTCAAGGTTCTCAGTTGGGGAAAAAAACCATTATCTGGGGAAAAATCTAATTTTCCCTATATGCATATTATATTTTCGGTAATATTATGTAATACGTTTTATGCGTCTAATCTTCACTTCATATTGGAAAGTAGCAGATTTTAATAGAACTTTGTTGACTTTATTGAGATATTAAAAAAAAAAAAAAAAAACATAAACATAGATTTTAGTGTTAACTCCATAAAAACATCACAATTTACCTCCCCAATCAAACTCTCTGGGGCATATAATTTATCCACCAGCGGTTAATATAAAAAAAATTAAAAATATATATTTTCGACAGAATAAGGAATATTTATTTATTATTTTACTTAAGAATACATTTTTTTGTTCGTTGGTATAATTGACTATCCTACTAGGCATAGGCCTGTATTGGGATGTCAATTTGCAAAAGTAAGTTTTTAGCTACTTAGTAACATGTTAATATCGATAATATAGTACATACATGATAAAAATATAATATGAGTAAATGACAAATTTGAAGATATGGAATCTACATATTAAGAACTAAATTAAACTTGTTTTTTTAAGGTGAGTAATGATATTGCTTTTAAATGAGCTTTTGTTTTGTATGTTTCTGATGGTGTTGGGCAGAGAATTGAATTGCTCAATGGCGTTGTACTTAAAATTTTTTTGGCTGTAAGCGGTTTTATAGGCTGGGATATTAAAGAACTTTATGTGTGACTGCCTTAAGGTTCTAGAAATTTTCCTTTCTTCAAACAATTGAACATTATTAAATTGTTTTAATGGGATATTTTTTTAAGTGTGGTTGTTTCAAGTTTAGGATGTCTAGCGCCTTAAAAAAATCTAACTACAATAAGCTTTTGGCGGTTTTTTTTTTACAAAATGCGATGAAGGTGACACATACGACCAAAATTATAACTATTTTAGTAAATTTTGATAATATTGTCTGCTCTCTCTCAGCCTTCATTTATACGTGTTATGACACATTTATGGCTCTAGACGGTTGGGAGCAGTTGGGACTCGCGGTATTCACTAAAAAAAAGTCACAGGGGTTAAAACTTACTCCCTCGTCATCAAAACTTATCCTCAATTAAAATCTCTGTAAGTAGGTATTATAAAACTTAGAGTTTATAACTTCATTAAAAATACTAAAAACAGTACAGGAACAGTAATTTGACATCGCTATTTTTAAAATAATTTACCAATTATACAAATTTTACCAAAATTATATTGAATAGAAACGTAGGTAGTACCTGCATTGTATGTCGACACAATGTATCTAGCAACTGCTTACTTAGTATCCACTACGAATGGTGTTGATAAGTTAGAGTGACATTGAAATAGCGCGATTTTAATCTTCAAAGCAAAAAAATAGTCAACCTTGCCAAACGTTATTATTTCCATATGTTTCTTGCATTCCAACATAAATTATAGAACTAGAAATAATGCGGAACTGAAAACCATCCGAGAGAAAACAATTTCGAGATATCCACCATCTATACAGAATCTGCACATACTGCGTAGTATATTTCCAAAAATCGTTATACTTGCGCATTGGGGTGGTCCTTCACAATATGAATGAATACACGTAATAAAATAGGAACTAAGTGCCCAAAAAAAAAAGAAGTTAAGTATGCAGAAAATTTGTAAAATGTGTAACGCAATTTTCTGCATACTCGGATTTTGGCACTTATGGTTCTATTTTTTATTACGATATTATAAAAAATGTTTGTTTTATATTGTTTTCTCACAAATGTTAAAAGTTGCGCATGAACATAATTTTATCTCATTCTTTGTTTTTACCGCATCACGAGACTTAAAATGGGACAGAAGGTAGAGTGATTTTGTAAACAGATAATGAATTAAAAAAACTCTATTTGGCCATCGATACAGGGTTAAAGTAGAATAGAATATGTTTACAGTTAACAGTGTGTGATTGCTCTTCTTTTCAGACCCCTAATTTAAAAAAAAAACTTTGATGGTCTACCCTGGTCTACCCCATTGTACATGGTAACTACATCTGACTCCACTTTCTTCTTCTTCTTCTTCTAGATGCTCTTCTTCTTATTTTGTTCTTATCTGGAGGTTGGACAACATCAACAGTCCACGTCATTATTAGCATTTCATAATTGTTACAAAATTAACTACAATTAACTTTTAAGTGAACCTACAACTGAAACATTCTTGAAGATTCCTATTTTTCTTCTACAAATCTTCGAAGCCTTCGTCTTTCCTGTCTTCGACACGGTCTTACTCTTCTTAGAAAGATTAAATAGGCTATTATCCATATGGTTTATCTCCATAAACAGGTCTAATCTCTTAAATTAATTGTTTTTACGTATTTCTCCAAAATCCACATTCTTCACAAGTTCCAATGCAACCTTCCCGATAGCTTAAATTATTATTGGTGTCAGTTTGTATGATGACAGGAGTGAGTCGACACCCATTCTTGGTTATGTTAGATGTTCGTAACAAAGTAAATGATTATCTTTGATGGCAATTTGTTCTCGATTTTTATTTTTCACGAATCTTGTGAAATAAAAAAAATGACCCAAAGTAGCTTCACAACTGTCTGACTGAAGTAAAAAAAATATATATATGTAACAAAGGCTAAAAAAAATAATGAGAGAAAATATTGCTTTCTACGCTAAAATCTGGCATCTGTGGCTTCATCGTACTTTTAATAATTTATCAACAAATGTGATTTCCACCGACCCGAGAATTATCTGAAACGGTTAGCAGGACCTCAGAAATAACAATATTGTTACTCTAAGAGCAGGACACACATATTAACATTTTTTCACACCCATCAAAGGCTGATTCACACCAACGTCCGGTTCCGCTCGGTGCCGATATTGTTCCGCAAGAAAACTTATTGATATGGTATGAATATCAATCAGGGTAATTGTTTAGTTACAAATTTGTGGCCACTTATAACGTATATTTTTCAAAACCCTTGTGATATTCAACTACTTATTTGGTTAAATAATTATTTTAGTGTAAAAATATTATTTAGTAAAAAGATTTTTAAAAAAAAATCTTTTTATAAGTAAATCAAAATTTTTTAACCACTAAATAAGTAGTTAAATATTAAGGGCGGGCAGAATTAAAAAACAAATTTGTCTTGGGTTAAAAACTCCTTGATTGATATTCATCTGGGGCCAATCAAAGTCTTTTCTGATTGATATTCATCGGCACTGAGCGGAACCGGACGTTGGTGTGAATCAGACTGTAAAGGTTTATATTTTGAAATTATTTATTTAAAATTGCACATCGAAAATTTCAGTTTTCACATCACAGGTGAACTCCTAGCGTGGATGACAATGTATGTACAATATTAAAAATAAACAAGAAGTTAAATAAATAAAAAATAAAAATAAATTGTTTCCTCGATGAACGAGAACTACATAGCATATTTTAGTAAGTGATATAAACAAATAATATAGCACGTGTAAATTTAATTTTTTAAATTTGAATCAAAATATAAAAAGAATCTTTCAAAATCCCTACCTACCTATAGTGTATTTTATCAGACATTATTCTATGTTTGAAACGAAATTAATATTTTTTCTTGACAAGTCAAGTTATATTCCGTGATTTTTCACGGGTAACAACTAGTACAACTTTGTCTTAGATGGATACAGACTGGTTTCGTTCACAATCTAAACACTTATTAATCTATTACAAATAAGACTCTGAGCAAAATGCTTTCCCGCAGGGCCTATGCCACCTTTGGGGATACTGTGTGGAGGGTATTATTGAGGAAAGAATGGAGTGAACCTGGGTCCTGACGAGGCCCATATTGTAGGAGGTTGGAAACACAGACCCCGGCAAATCGTTCCCCTGCCGAGCTGTTGAACACAATGAACATTGGGCGCGCATTTGGTGAATCTCCCAAGTATGCACTGGTGCCGAAGGGATCAATGCCGCATTTTCCTTGGAGCGTCTTCCATTCAATTAATTACCCGTTGAACGAATAATCGCTAATATTTCATTTGATTTAGATTAGATTACATTTTTTTTTATGTGATGGTATTTGTGTGTGTAACTTAACAGAATTAATAAGAATTTCTTTAAGCACTAACCAAACGTTATATAAATTATATTTGCGTAGAAAGCAATTACTTTGTGTTTTGACATATTTAATGATAATGAAATAATAACTTTGTATAAGACCACAGATTTTATTTTAATATTTATGTTTTTTTCTCACTGTTCTCTTACTTTATTTTATATTGTGTTCTCCCTCTGTATGTATGTATTAATTCAAAATATTGTATTTTTTGTTTGGTTTAATTTTGTACCCTGGTGATGCTCAAGCTAAGCGAAACCGGTCAATCATAAAAATTCAATTTAAATCTGTGGTCTTGTACAAAGTTATTATTTCATTTTTATTACGTTATATAAATTAAAAACATGTGTGTATCGTGAAAACATCGTTCATACTTCATTCTTTTTAATATGTACACTAAACCATGAGACATTTGTCTGGGAATTAGTGTGTGCTCATTGTAAGATCACAACTCATAACGGATATAATGTTAAAACATACTGTGTTAGGAAATCAAACAAAAGACAATATGTATATTAACTTGCACAGTTGAAATTATACTATACTCCGAGGAATAACCAATGTATGAATTGATAAGAAGACGTATTGCCAACTACATAATAAGAAGAGGCACGAGCGAAAACATTCTTGTGATGGCAGCACTGGACTTCTTGAAGGGCCGCATTTATAAACGAAGGAGCCAAATCATGATGTCTTGAAACGAAGCTTAATTTTAATTTAATTTCTTTATTATTATAATTTATTACCATATTATCATGTTTATTTGATTTTATTTATTGTCTTTGTATTTTTTTTTTCTATGTATTATGTGTATGGAACTTATGGGATTGCACTACCCTCCCTGAGATCTGGAATAAATATATTAATACATTTTTTTTTTTAATTTTCAACCTCCGTGGCCGAGCGGTTAACATCCTCACCTACGAATCTAGACGTTGCGGGTCCAAATCCAGTGTACCCGAATAAAATTTATTTAATCAGTGTGTGTTATTTCACATTTATTAATATAAAAAAATAATATATAGTATATTTGTGGCACATTCTAGAATGTTAGATACTCTCAGTATCGCCCTGGTGAAAGACCACTATTCAGAATCCACTATTCAGATTGATAATAAGAGTATCATCACTCTTGTCAAACATTACCTTACGAACGTAATCTAACCTAACCTAACTTATCTAATCTCACATTACATATCCCGGACACTGCACTTAAAACTAAATCTAACGTCACAAGAGTTAGCAAAAATTTACGGGAAATCACAATCAATAATTCCACTTAATTTCTTGTGCGGTAAAATTATCTCCAACATTCAGGAAACCATACAGTACATAACGAATATACTTTTTCTCAAAAAACTCTAACGGGGCAAAATGCACAGAAAACTCAAACATAACAAATACAAAATCAAAATATCTCAATTTGACTGTAAAACTTTCTCGAACATACGAGATACCAGAACGCACATCACAAATACAACCTTTAAATGTAGAAACTGTTGCCAATACATTCAGCTAATCTTGAATACGATAAAACTACCCAACATAGAGGAAAACCCAACATACATAACAAATACAAACATAGAATATCTCAATTGACAAAGCACTAATACACGAGAAACGTAACTAACGTACACATCTATCCAAAATGGGTAGCTTTTATATATAACTAGCTAACACACGCTAACAACTACCAAATACCATCCCAATAAAAAGCTAAAATCATCACATAGAAAGTAGTACTGTATCAAAATATATCTAGCTGTTAGAAATAACAGCTAGTTGCCGCTAACGTCTAACGCTATTGACAAAATTTTTCGCCAACAGTTAGATATTATTATTTAAAATATCAGTAGCCACGAGCACATACGAATATTATTCGACGCAATACTCTTCGCACTCTCATATTATAATCTATCTTTGTATTAGCGTTAGCGCCGAGTAAACAAAAAGGTGTAAGAGTGTATTTTCCGTAAACGAATTTATAGGTAATTAAAAATAATCTTTTGGTGCCATACTTTCTTACTAGACGTTTTTAAACTAAATAATAATATCACTGTTATGTTAAATAATATCTAACAGATAGATATTATTTATTATGATACTAATATATTTGACGCCTATGTACCTATTATTTTATCTGCGCTCGCAAACTAACAAAAAGGTGTAAGAGTTTGTACTTCGTAATATATATATTTAATACCTAGTAAGCAAATAAATTTAGTTTTAGTAGACAATACGACGCAATATATTACTTTACTTTTTTCTATTTTTTACCATTGCATTTGTATTATAAGTGCATATAACTCAACGTCTAGACTTCATAATAATAATAAATGGATAACTTTCAAAGTGCCTTTTTTTGGGAAAATCACCTCAAGGACGCTTTGTGAACTTATATGTTATTTAGAAAATATATTATATTGGTAGTCTACCAAAAAATAGTCAACTTCGGCGTTATTTTCAATTTATTATTATATTTAACAGTTAACAATCGCCAACGATAACAGCGTTGGCGTTTTTTCGAATTATAGTTAACGCCCGGTACTGATAGAAAGCAATCTTGAAGTAACAATATATGGAGGGATAGCTAATTTGTTTTACCCAACCCATCCGAAATTGTAATAAATCACTTTTTCCGAGTTTTTACATCGTACACCATGAGAGAGAAAGAGACAGCAATTTTCTTGGACCGCTTCTATATACTGTCGCAATGATCTTAAGCTGGCTATCTTCGCTGGTTAACGGCGGGACTCCGCCCACATTTTTTATTTTGCCACTAAACTTGACACAACTAAACGGTTTTTTAGGTTAGATGCTATATTTTTGTTGATAAAAATACTGTGAAAAAGTGGCTATACGAATACACAAAAACATTATGTCGATATGTGATATGAATGGATATATAAATACCGTAGCCTTAGTCTTAGCCGCGCCCATTTGCGCCGAGTCATGTTAAAATCATCAAAAACAAGTCCAAAACTGACTTCACTGCCTTGGCTTGGGCAACCTCTAGTATACTATAATAAAGTAATAATGTACGAGTATATTACAAATACACCCGTTAAACATTATGTGATAGTGGTGCGCTCAGGCTCTCCGTTTGTTTTCCACATTAAACCAGTTTTTTTGCGTTCTTACAGATGAAAATATTTTTATTCAGCTGTCTAGAAAAAGATTTTTTTTTTCAATACACAGAGTTTAAGCTTTAAGAATACATATCATCGCCGGTGAGGCAAAAGGGCTGAAGCGCCATTTTGGAAAAAGTCTTAATTATTTGATTGGATTAAAAAAAAGTTTACTCAGGTAACTCAATGCTCTTACTATGTTATCTAAAGCGACAAAAAGCTGAAAAAATGACTCAAAATTGTGTTGCTTGAGTCAAGCCTTCTCCCAAATAGTTAATATATTTTAGATAGCTGAAGAGCCACAAAAGTCTTCAGTATTAAAGGAGAGTCAGATCATTCAATGCAGAAAAAAATACTGATCAAAACTACATATTTAACTCATTTTTGACCAAAGTGTCGCTTAAGCCCTTTTGCCTTTCCAGCGACTATATGTTATGTATCAAAGACTTTTTCTGAGTTAAGTAAAACAAAAAAAAACAAAAAACTTAATTATGTAACACACGAAAAGCTTATTGTTTTCTTTACAGCCTACTATTATCTGCGACACACGAAAAATAATATCAACTATACATCTCTGCAAAAACACGAAAAATAATATCAACTATACATCTCTGCAAAAAACACAAAAAAACATAATATCAAACACTTACATACCCAGGTACCTAAGAAACACGAATAACATAGTAATATCCATACTGGAAACTATCTTTATATGTTCAAAAAGGCTACAATCTTACATATTTTAAATGGTTATCATCATTTAGAGTTAAACGAATACAGTACTCAACCGATGCATCTCTTACATACGGCATCTTTTAAACTTATTATTCGACTTTTAAAAAGAAAATTCAAGTTTAATTGAAAAAAGTTTCTTTTTTTACACAATAGAAAGAATGCACTATAAAACTTTTCAAATTCTATTAATGTGTACACTTGTTGTCCTTTTTCGCTAATAACCATAAGTTGGCGCAAACAAGACAAATGGCTGTTTCTCAGTGCCGATTTTTAAGGGCATACCTATCGAAAGTGAATACATATTCATCAATTCACACAATCCTGAGTAAGTGTCGTGTGATTTAACTTTAATTGCCCGACCCATAGCAGTTAATCATTAATATTGAAAAAAACCCTTGACTCTGTGTAGAACAGGGCGGCCCGTTTGATAGATTCTCCTATCTTAACAAACGGATTGCAAACTTTGGAGCACAGACGTCAGGTGGGAATGCTGTCCTTGTTCTACAGGTATTTCAATGGAAGATGCTCCAAGGAACTTGCGTCATTGATCCCTTCGGCACCGGTGCATAGTCGGGAAACTCGCCAAACGCGCGCCCAACATTTGTACACGGTTGACATTCAATACATGAGAACGGGTCGCTTTTACGACTCGTTCTTATGTTCAACAGCTCGGCTATGGAACGATTTGCCGGCCTCTGTGTTTCTCCCTCTCTTCAACATGGGCCTCTTCAAGACCCAAGTTCACTCCTTCCTTTCCTCAATAAAAAACCCTCCACACAGCATCCCCAAAGATGACATAGGCCCTGAGGGAAATTGTTTTCCTCAAGGCCTCCTGTGTGGAGTTATTGTAAAAAAAAAAAATAATATATTATTGTCAGTCTAACATATGTTTCATACGAATTTCATTAGATCCCATACATGCACCGTACAATTCAAATAAATGCATTTTTCAAATAAATCGTATCTCAGAGGTATGGAAATCCATTTTCAAATCAAATAATAACATCAGAGAGAATATGCGTTTAGAACTGCAAACATGATTTCTCCCTTGTGAGCTGCGTGCTCCCTCTCTCACACAGAAACTAGCGCTTACGTAACCACCAGAGAGAGAGAGAGAGAGACGGTAGTCCTTGTCAGTTAATTCCAAACAACCTCCCTCCTCACTCCCTGGTGCGTTGCCCAGCGACAACTAACCACCATCCACCCGCCGAGTTATTGAATCAGCCTCGAACCAGTGCAACCCGTGTAACCCGTGCAACCTGTTGCACCCCAGAAATTGCAACTAGTTTGAATTTATTTAAAATAGCTTCAATAAAGCTGAAAGTCGAATTTTGGTATAATACACCTAGAGTTGGAAAATACTCAGTGAATAACTGCTAGTTATAATAATGAATGGTTGTTCACATTTTAAATGTTTTTCACTTTTCAAGTGTGTTGGACATTGTTTCAATAAGGTTTCAATAGATGGAACGGAGGCGAATTTATACTTTAATATTCATAAATGGACACATTTTAGTGGAGTTCGAACTAGAAGAAATAGAATGTTGAATGGCGGAGAGGAAATTCTACTTAAGACCATATAAAAACAAATAATATTTTTTTAGAGAGACAACTAAAAAATATGTGATATAAAGTTCGCACTTATATATAGAAAGCACTAAAGACTCAAGCACTTGAACTTTAAGATGAGCGGGAACGGAGCAACGTACAATTTTCATTAAAACATGAGAAGACATTTATTTTTCGAAAAAGATAAATAATCAATAGTTTAGTTCAGTTAAACAATAACATAAAATAAATCTTTACTAGAATGATATCTTGATTAAATGCCATAGAAAAGAGGAGAAAGAATCTTTAGCATTTGAAATCGGCAAAAAAACACAACACAACTATGTTTTTACTCACATTCCTTCCTTAATACGTTGACTCACACATATTATTCCGTTATTCCGACTTTTGACATGATCCGACTCGAGCATGTAATTTGCTTGAATTTGTATGTCTTCCGGGAACTAGTACGGCCATATCGACAACTAAGCAGAATCTATGGGACAAACTAAGCAGTCCACGTCGATCAATACCGCTAGAACGTCCGGCTTTGCTTCATATCTAATAGATGGATAATTATATCATTGTCACGACACTGGTTCTTTTTATCTACAGTGTAGTCAGTTGGTCGTTTAGAAACTCAGAAGTGAAATAAGTTTGTTTTGCAAAACTGATAATGATTATTTTTGACATTTACTGATGTCACTTGATTCAGTGCCTAATGTGTTATTTTTATATTTCTCCACATTCGTACAATAGTCCTTTGGATTTTGAGAAATAATTTGAAATAAAATAATCGAAAAACGTAACTGGATCAAGTGTGCATTTAGCGGGTTGAAACTACGCAGTATATTGAATTTATTGGGTTTCCTGGCTGACTGAAGAGGCACCCACTCCCACCAGTTGCAGCGGGTGGGTGAAGCTGGTGGTGAAGCGGGTGGGTGCGGTACCAGCCACCCCCGCCGATCTGCGAAGGTACATAAGCCCGGATGCAGTACTTCCCAAGTCAGTTGCCACTGAAGCTGCATCGACGCAGTGATCACACGCAAGGATTAAAATAAAAGTTCATGAAATTCAAATAAACCTCAAAATCACACAAAGATAATAAAATAAACATAACTTTTAAATAAAACGGTTTTTGAAATCTATTAAAATGATTTGGGATATTTTGGACGAGTTGGACGAGTTTAATGATGCTGTCACCATCATCGTGGGAACGATCCTGCTCTTCTCTTTAATATTCTATAATTTCATTATATTTATGTATTTAATCATTTGTTGTTTCACGTGAAAGCATTGACTCAACAAGTGGCATGTGTGAACTATTAATTGACCTGAATCACATTAAAGCAAATTAAAATGCTTGCATTGAGAATCGATATTAACAATTGTTAAGTGATATTTTACTATCAGAGGACTTGGAAGGGGAATTTTATTTTTTTAAGTTTCTGATAGTTTTTATTCAGAAACAAGTGATTAATCAACAGTCATAAGCTATCGCGATACAAATCTTTGTGTTTTTTGTGTATGAGTTTTATTCGATACGCATGTTGATGAGGTTCAACAGAAATCCGACACTAATTTTCTACCACTTTAATTTTGTGCGTCGACCCGAGATGATGTTCGAGAAAAGTAAGATGTTTTAATTAAAATATTAGTTTTTCTTGCACGTTGTATTTTTTTGATTGGCGTTGGATCATTTATGATGTTGCGAAAAACTGTGCTTTTATTTATGTACATGACGCCGTACAAGATCTTTAACTGCTCGAAGCAAATAGAGCTATGGAATCTGCATTTGATTATTGTTATGATGCTGAAAGAACTTAAGGAGAGAAAGGTCGGGAAGTGTCCATATGGTTATTATATTCAAACATAGCTATTGTCATTTTTCTCCTCCATGGTCCATAACATAATTTCATTAAATTATTTTGCTTATAAATAAACCTTATCAATGAAATATACATTCGTAAATGAGGGATTCCGAAAATAATGTTATACTGGCGTAAGCGGAATGAAATTATTTCAGAAAGGGACGCATGCATGGTTTGGAAATGCATAATAGAAAGGCGATGAAAATACAGTCGGAAGTCTTCGATTTCTTGACATTATTTATATTGGATGGTTCGGGGCCATCCCGAGAAAATATATTTCGATCAAGTAAATAAAATGCTCGTGAATGAAAAGGGACATGTGCGGAGTAAATACGTACATAGTGTATGCCGGGATATAGATGTGTGGCGTTCCATCCTCTATGCCAACCTCATTTGGACCATTTCATGTGGTCATCGCAGAAGTGGCGTAACCCACAAAAGTGCCCTAACAAAGTTAACAATTGGAAAGGGCTTGAAATTATATTCTACATCAATAGAATCGGCTAGGTTCAACTTTTACTTGCACTACCTTCACATTTTTTAATAAAAAAGACGTTTTCACATCACTGCTCGAGGTTTTTGTGGGTTACGCAGCTTCTGCGCTGGGAGCCTCGTTTGAAGCTTCGAACAAATGATTATATTTTACATATTCGTAAAAAGCATTTACTTTGTGGCTTGCCATATCATATTTTATTTCAAGATTTTCTATGCTATCATGTAGGGTTAGTCATAAGCATGTTGTGTTTTGTTTATTTTGGAATTGTTATGTTTATTATGAATATAAATACACTTCCATGTATAATGAATTCAGGTACAATACTGGTTTTACAAAACGTTCGTCTTTTCAGCGAGGTTCACGGCGGAAATAACTATACACTACTGTACCTCACAATTTAAATGTTTCGTCTACAATTATCACACATCTGCGAGCTTATATATTTTTTTCATAATTTTTTCAACATTTCGTACTTTTCCCCAAACATCGATCAATACCATAATTAAAAAAAAATGCGTTCTCTTCCCTTCCTAACAACTGCCACTTTTGTTAAGCTTCTCACAAACCTCTCACTCTTTTGTGGGTGTCCAATGAAGACACTATTCAATTTTATGACGGATGTCATCAGCTCTTTTGCGTTGCGTGGCCAGCCTGATTCTAAACAAGGAAATTGGTTGTGAAGATATTCCATTTTAGCTCAAACACTTTTATCAGGATGCTCCTACTGAATGAGCTCTGTCTTTTGACTGCCTTCTTTCTAAGAAATAGGTTTCGCATCCGTTTTGGAACATATTTTCGAATTGATTTCCGTCGCATCATATTGTTGCTTTTTGTTCATACTACCACTGCAATAAAAAAAAACCTTTTTAAAAAAAACCCTTAAAATATAAGGTTTCTTTTCAGGAAAAGGAAACTTTTTCTAATAACCACAATTTTTGTAAAATAAAACGACGTTTTGTTCTTTACAAATGTCTTTAATATACGCCTTAGCAGTCTTCCGAAATATCTGCTTTGCGAATTTTGTATTCCAACAGTATTGCCAGTCAGTGCTTAGAGGTATTGCATGTAAAGCCGGGTCCCCAAATGGGCGCAGCTTCTTCGTTCCTCCGCCGAAATCTCGAGACGCCGCGCGCCGCCCAAATCTGCCAGAGAGGGGGCACTGAAATCCACGAAACGCTTTTGACTTATTTCAGTTGGCTACAAATGTTTTCAGCCTCAGTTGCGCTTGCTTATGAGTTTGTGTCGGTCGCGCACTAAATACTGTAATACATTTACCCGATTCGCGCGGCTCTCGAAAAGCGCCAAAACTGTTTTGACGTTTTATCGTAAATGATATTCGTCGGTTTACTAGGCACGTGTAACAAGGGTTCATATAAGTACATCTATTGTTCTGTCTTAGAAGTTTAAAGCGTCTTATTATTATTGCAAAAAAATATAATTTACGTGCTAGATAATTATTATTGGAACTAAATACACATTTGTTATTGGCGACAGTTAGATTTATTCATTTGTATGCATTTATAGTGATTGATACAATAGACACTAATTAAAATACCGGCAAAAATGTGACACTCTTAACGTATTTCGAGAACTGATTCCCAATCAACATGATTTGAAGTCTTGGCTAACATTTATTTATTTGGCTATGTGAAACAATACTCAACGTCAAGTCCGATTTAAAAATACTGCATCATTCGGAATCATGTGGCCGTGAAGAGTTTTGTTATTGATGTGGATGTTATAAAATGTTAACACTTCGCAATGTCAAAATCCAACCGAGCGGAGAGCAGCTGCGGTAGGAAGGCTGACAACACTCTGCTGCAGCTGCCCAATGACGTCATCGGTATCGCCAAGAATCGTCTGTCATCGATCAGTTCCAAGTTCAGGGCCCCGGCAGAAATACCCCAGAAAGCTGCCGACAACCCGAAGCAGAGGAGCAGAGCATCTACTCTTAGTTACTTCAGGAAGCCGAAGTCAAAGTCGAAAAACGAAGGACTCGAATCTCCCAACCTCAATGGAGAATACAAAGAGACTTCCAATAATGGATCGAAGCCTAAGTTTAAAAGACAGATATCTATCGATATCGCGCCTTCTCGGCCGGTGTCGATGGTATCCTCTTCCCACAGGCAAAACTCCATAGAGCAAGTGGAGAGTCCCAACAGCTTCCCGGGAACTTCCACCCAAAGGTTCGGATTCTTCAACCACCACCACGAGACTCCGGGTAAGGCCCACGTGGAAGAGGGGAGAAAACCCGCAATTGAAAGCATATGCCTCTTCCCCCGACTAGTGTTTCCAGTGCACAGTAGCGCGATTACCAATTCCTCGATGAGCGCAAACTCATCGCACCACTTGAACTCCGATTCGCTGGAGAGACCAAGAAAGAAGCTGTCGTTCAGGGAGCCAGAAATAGTCGAGACGAAGAAATCCCCCGCGGTTTCCCTGAGGAAGGCCAAGCTCGAGATGTTCGCCGCTCTGAGCGACGTCTCTGAGGACAGGAGTGACGGAGTCGCGTCCGTTCAGTCTCTGCCTGCTTCTGGGGACGACGAGCTGGAGGTTTGTGCCGCTTCGACATTCATGCATCGTCTTATACATGACATTCTGCTATTCTGACTCCCAACTCAAGTATCTGACTTACTTGGTCGCCCCATGTCTTCCTCGGACGTCCCCGACTTATTCTACTATTCATTCACCTCTGCGTCCGCTCTACGTGTCTGACCTACTGAATGCAACACGATTTTTTGTTATACGAGCAACTTTTCTTGGTACATGATTTTTATAATTCTTAACTATGAAATAGAAAATCTACAAAGTTGTCTCACCAAAAATTCTCAATCGGTGCGCTGTAGATTCTCTCATAATTTTATTTATTTTGGCTTTTTTATATCTTCCAAGCAACAGTACTGATGTATATTTGGGAAAATGACATAAAGATAAACTGTGCTCAACATCCGAAGCCCGGTTGTAATACGTAGAGAAAAATAAGATATCTTTATAATTTTATAAAAAAATTAGAAGAAAAACACAAATCGAGAACTTTTTGTATATAATTAATGCAAGTGGGAATGTTTCATGGTTCTATGATAGATTTCTCGTTAAACTCCGATAAATACGTTTTCATCCTCCGAAATCCAGGATGCAAAAAATCATTATTTGTTGACAAGCCAACATGTTCAATTCAAATTTATTTCAGACACGGCTGCGGGCTCTTTTTTCAACACACGTTTTGTTTTTTTTATGACGTGAGAGCTGAAACATGGCCGGCAGACGTACTGTAAATTCGCTCAATATATTTCCTCAGAAATTTTCCGAAAAGATTCGACCCAAACACCAAAACATTCGTATGAAGAATGCAATACTCCATTTGTGTTTTATGACAACTTCACTATTTGAACTTGCGCACAACAATATGATTTGATTAAATATTTCTACTTGTATACATCGTCAGAATAATTTGTTTATAAATGCAAAACATATCAACACAAGGGAAATTATTACATAATATTCGAACATGGACTCTCTTCGCTCAAGAGAACCCTTGAAATCTCCACTCATCACTTAACATCATTCACAACACAAGCATTATGTCCCTGGAAAAAGCGACCTATGGGTGGTCTCTCAGATACCACTTTCAAGACCAAAATAAAAAGGTTACATTTTTTTTCCCCACTTCAAGATATTTAAAAATTAGTGTAATTAAATTTTATAAATAGAACATATATACTTTGTTTTTAACCACTTCTTTATTTAATATTTTGTCTACCGGTTTCGGAATGATGGAAGGGTACTTCCGAAACCGGTAGACAAAATATTAAATAAAGAAGTGGTTAAAAACAAAGTATATATGTTCTATTTATAAATATGGCAAGCCACAAAGTTAATGCTTTTTACGAATATATAATTAAATTTTTACTAGTTTTCCGTAAAAATAAAAAAAGTTTAACATATCAGAAAATTACAAAGTTTTTGAAGTCATAGACCTGTATTATTATTATTACCATTATTTACCCTCAAACGGAAACGTTTTTTTAAGTGTGTTTTCAGGTTATTTATCAAGGAGAACAAGGTGTGCTTTAATAAAAAAAAAACTAGTCTCCTTCAATGGAACCAATATTCTCATCAAACCTTTCATTTCTATTAATATATCTGCAGAAACCTAAGTTATCGATTCAAGCACGGTGGTTCCATCAAATAGTAAGTAAGGCTTCAGAAACTGGGCGTGCAGCACATACTGATAAGAGTACACAATTGTTGACCAAAGAAAGCGACCGACTACAATAGTAGTTCAATGAAATTATAACTACCTTGAAGTGTACTGACATTTGTAGTGTGGAGCGCTAGGTTTTAGAACTTTTGAACACATTTTGTTACTACCTATGAAAATTCGAAAGTAAAAATCTTAGCATTGTATAAGAATCGGTATTATTTCAAATACAATTTTGAATTTCATAATCGGCTTTGAGATATTTTTGAAATATTACCCGACTAACCGGGCTAAACCACCGTTTCGTTTCAACGAAAGGTGATCCAGATGAGTCTAGCATCACTAAACGTGTACCTAACATTTGTACAGTTTTAAAACTCGTTGCATGTAGTTTTGCTACCCTTTTTTACTTCCTTCTTATTATGTGAGTCTCTTTAAGAGTTTTTTTCACTTCTTTTAGGTCTTCCCAAAAATATAAAGACCACCCGCACAGCATCTCTATATATGATATAGGCCGTAATGGAAATCTCAAGACCTGGTGTGTGGATAAAGAAAATCTGTAGATGATTAAGATACCCCATTTAACCAGTATTATTTCGCGTAAATCGTCAGTTCCAAAACCGTTTATAAAGTCACAGAAACCATGTTTAACCGAGTATTTTCTGAGCTCATTTAAAATAGTTGGGGTAAAAATAAAACTCCATAAACTTCAACGTATCTTTTTTTAAATGTTGACGGTTAATAAACTAAAACTTGGCTAGTTTTAAAGATATTCTTTTTTTGAACTTTTGCAACGAATTTACCGTCGCGATTTCTACTTAATTTTCATATTGGGGTAATGGCAGCAAAAGCAATTGAAAATACATAAATGTGAATCTCGCACAAGAGTCCCCCTGCCCTAAGTCAAAAGAGAAATGGCTATGTATACTAAACACGGCTAAATCCAAGGAAAAGTTTCCATTATGAATGATGAGCTTTCACCAGTGCGATACCAGTATCTATCGTTCTGGAACTTACCACAATCGTATAATTATAATTTAATAATAATTGGCTGATTTATATAGCGCCGTTTTCGTGACAGAAATATCATGTCAAAGGCGCTTAGTATAATACCATATATTATTTTAATGTGAAATCACATATACAATGGTATATCTGATATCTAGTTCGAAATGAGTATCACATTTTTATTATCTTTATTTTTTACCGATTTTATGAATTTCTCAATTACTACCTCGTTAACTAAATTATGTTAGAGATGAAAAATCAACACAAATATTCACGATAATTTAAAAAATGCATGTCTATCCCACTAAAAATTCTCTAACGGTATCATACGATTTGCGCAGCTTTTCTGTTAGGAATTTCTAGCACAAATTATTTTAATTTCTAAACAATTCGTTTTTTTCTTATTTCAACGTAATTCTGTTTGAGATATTTGGTGGATTTTTGTAGTTCTTTCTATTGAATTAGCGGTGGACTTAATAAAACTTCATGTATATTTAAAGCAAAAATAAAATAACCGGTTTTAAAATAAATAAAAAAATTAATAATTAATATTTTCTACTGGTGAAAAATCACGGGATATAACTCGTATTGCGAAAAAAATTTGCTCTTTTGGCATTTTTGGACGTTTTACCTAAAATTCTACTATGCATTTCATGAATAATTTAAAATATTGCTGTTTAAGAATTGCATTCACTGGAAACAGACACTTTTTTAACAATAAAATATTAATATACTAAAAAAAATCGAATATATAGAATCAACTAAATAATGAGTAGTTTTGCTTGTACCAGAAAGCAAAAAAGTGTGTATTTTTGGGTGCCGACTCTTAATGATAAGGTCTATCAAATCTCTAATGTGTTCCCTTGTTGACAGTCTAAAAATATTTCTGCTCGAAAACGATGGCAGAATTCCCCAACTGCAAATCATGTTCAAACTGGACATTAATATTCCTTACTATAGTTCACATCGTTTCCGTGGTCCATTGCCAACACATTATTTATGGCATAAACATATTTCGAGGAAATACACTTTTTCAGAAGTTTACTCGACAATTTATTATGAATTAAGAGTCTCCCAAATTCTGAACGTACCCGCAACAGCTCCTGCACTCGTTTCTGGTAGACTGCAACAAATGCAATGTAATAATGCTAACAGTTTTCGAATAAAACCGTGTGCAATTGGTAAGTGCCTAATTTTAATATTGTTTGCGCATATTGTTCGAAAATACATTGTTCTCACATAACCGACACAGCTTTAATGCAGGAACTTACCTTGTCAAATGTTTACAGTTTCACAACCGCTTCATTCGTTCTAAAACAAACCTAATTAAGCTCCTTCCTGTTTATTAAAGTATTTGTATGTGCAAAATTGTAATAATTTGTTCGCAACGCGTAATAAAATGAAGTAATTAGTGTACGTAAGACCATATGTGTATTTTATCTTTCCATCTTTTTTTAACAACATAGGTGCGGTGCGGTAAGGAAAAATTGAGGTATCTTCTTTTCATGTGTAGTTCTTATATCTTAATACCTTAAGCATTTATATTTTCTGCTTGCACCGACCCACATATTTATTTGTAAGTATCTACCTAATTACGTGATAGTAATTCACATGCACCAACACCCTATGGAATAAGATCTAACCCACAGCCTATCGGTAATTTAAACATAACTACTATATAAAGGTGAAACCCTCCAGGCCACAATTGTTTCGGAATGTTTATTTTAATATATAAAACAAATATATAACTTTATTCCACTTTTATTTAATTTAATAAAATAATATTGAATAAAGTTACATATTTATTTTATTAAATCATTAAAATGGAATTCCACCACGAATTAACAGTTTCAAAGTTAGAAATAATAGTTTCACATTGTTTAGATTACAAGGGACAGTGTAAAGGTAAAAGAATTTAAGCTGAACAAAAAAAATATATCCAAAAACTAAATTTTCTGTACCATTTTTTCCCTAAAAACTTAGATAAAATTGGTCAATCATTAAATCCCTTATGATTATACCTACCTGCCTATACTTATTTTACATAACTTCAGAAAAAAATATTATCGCTTACATGATAGCATTTTTTTCTCCAGATATATAATTGCTAAACTATAATAGTAATACAATTCGTAAAATATTTGTCTATATTGTCTCCGGTAATATTTTTATCCTATGAATTAAAGGGTTTTACCTTTATATAGTCGATCTAATTTCCCATCAGCAATGTTTGAGGCACTCCTTTTCAAATATATTTATGATGAATTTCTTCAACATGAAATAATGAAAATTAAGTATCTTAAATTTATTTTTCAAAACCATTCACGATAAACAATAAATTTGCACGTAAGGGCACAAAAAATAATATCAGGTCAACGACATACTTCAAAGACTTTTTTTATGCTAGAGGGCTAGGATTTTTTTTTTAGTTCAGGGTAGATACGAAGTTTATTCAAAACACCGGTTCACGAGTATAAAAAATAGAGTTTTGTGCGCAAAGTAACGATGCGTCATTTCGCAATGTTTTATAAAAATTAACAAATTTTTAAAATAAAAAGAATATTTTTTTCGGCAGTCTGGTGCAGCGTCAAAAAACCTATCAAAAGTCATGCCAAATTTTTTTGTTTGTTTATAATTTTATCCTAATTCAACTCATTCCACCAGATATTTTTGTACTACGTGATTAATCGGCGATACCGTGTCTAATTGCACATTAGACTGAATTGCGATTTTTCATAAATGAAAGATACTGTTACAAATGTGTAGAATATTAAAAGTTTTTTATTGGGGTTCTAACCGTCAAACTAAAAATGTATAAATTGTTTATTTTCCTTCACAATTATTGATTCTAAAAACGAGTTTAAACAAAAAATTCCTGAATGGTTTGTATTTGGCTGAAGGTATTCTAATGCATCTTAGCTACTGGGCGCTAACAACAACTGCCACCGTGACCTGCAACCGCCCAGAAACGTCGGTCGGCGTGACGTCACAACCGTCTTCCGCACGAATATATATTTTAAATCACGTTATACACCAAAATATTTATTTGTCAATTTTTTTAAATAAAAATATTGTTTTTTTTTATTTAACGAGGTCAATTCACTGATATAACGTCCAAATAATATTGTCAACTCAATGCGCCCGGGTATGAGAAAAAAAAACAATTCTCGAAATATTCAAATAATGCCATAAACAAGACAAAAAAAGCCGCCCGTCCGGCAAGGCGGCGGACTTTCCGCAAATCGCGTTAAGGAGGGTTTATAATTCTGATAGTTGTCGCTCTAAGAAACATTTCTATCCAGTACTGTGCGTACAGTTAATTATTACTTTTATTAGTGTAATCATAAATTAAATCATTTCGTAGTTAGTTTAAGCATGATTTTCGTAATAAAAAAATGTGTTGCTTTATAATAAGCAAGTTTTCATACCCTGATGTAAATTTCGGTATTAGTAGGTAGGTACTTTTTACCTACCTACGCTTATAACGAGTAATGGCTATAAGGAGCAAATTTGGTTGGTTCCTTCGCGCTCGTTATAACCAAGTTTTACTGTATATATTTATTTTTTAAGTGAGTATATCATATTGTTCTTTTTTTGCAGAGTCAGGCGATGAGGATAGTGAGGACGGTGGGCCAGGCTTTCGAGGTATGCCATAAGCTGTCTCCGGACGCGCAGGCCGAGGCCGCGTCCAGCTCGGCCGCCTGCGACATCAGCGAGCAGGCAGCGCTGTCTATCTCGGACAAGATCAGCGAAATCAGCGACCGACCGCCACTCAAAAAAGGTTAGTGCCTGTACATGCGATTTGCAATGTTGGCAGTCCTGCCGCTGACAGATGAGTTGTTACTTCTCTTTGTGTACGTGAGCTGTTTGTGGAGCTTTTAGCGGTATGGCGTTACCTTGCAATTTACACGATGCATTTATGTCACGGAGTCCTGCTGCTGAGAGATCCGTTGCAAACTGTCTTTCTATTATACGCGCCGCTTATGAGAAAGAGGGATTACAACAAACCATCACCACTATTTAACCCATTCCTGATAATGTATTTTTTGATGAAAATGAAATAATAACTTTGTATAAGACCACAGATTTTATTTTATTTTTTTATGACCGATCGGTTTCGCTTAGCCTAGTATATATAAAGTTAAATTTAATAACTTATTTAGTTTAATTTTGTACCCTGATGATGCTTAGGCTAAGCAAAACCGGTCGTTTATAAAAAAAAATAAAATAAAATCTTTGGCCTTATAAAAAGTTATTATTTCATTTTCATTAAATATGTCAAACCACAAAGTGATTGCTGTCTACGAAAATATGTATATTTTAAATATAATGATAGTATTAACATTTTTCTTTCTTAGTTCCTAATATTACCACCGGCATTCTCCCGTAGTGGAACTGTACTTGATTGCGGGATTGTTTCGTCTTTCCAGCGAATCGTTTTTTAAACTGTTCAATTAAAGAGGGCGAATCTGTAATAATTGTGATTTTGCTTGCGGTAGAAAGAAAGAAAAAAAAATCAATAAAACAGTTATACAGATACGTGTACCCTTTCCTCACAATGGGATGCTGTTCTTCTATTTCAACTATTATCCATCTGTTTTTTTTTTAAACTATGCTAATTATGCCAGACACATTTCTCGTAAATTGTTGGATTACAATCTGTTTATAAAGTACCAGGAATAGTGTTGAACCGAATAGGTCACGTGCTGTGAGCGCTCGTTTAAAAAAATTAAATGAGTTGGCGTAAATATACAGCAATAAATTCAAAGTCTCATTATTTATATCTACAGTTACTGTCTGCTTCTTTTAAAAGGGACAATTGAATAAATATATCTTTTTGCAAGCAGTTTATACAAACAGATGCATTTAATTGTTAAATTATTGTGTTGAGTCCGAAGGGGAAACGCATGTTTGTTTCCAGCTAAGCGCCAACTTTAAAGGGAAAGCGGTTTGTTTTAAGATGATGATAAATCATATTCAATACATTTTGATGATTTCAGATGAAATTCAAATTATCTTTGCAATGTTTTTTAATGAGTTTTCAATACTAAATTCGTTGATAGAAATATATATACTTCATAGTTTTCTTTTGCGGCCTTTCATCTGATTTTTCAGTTCAAAAAATTTCCTGATTAAGTGCTTAAATATAACATTAGTTAACTTTACTTCTAACCTTTATATAGCTTTTCAATCCTGATAAAGAAATGATTCATTATATCTTGATTAATATGAAAAATTTGTGTTAATAGTGATATTTTTTTTATTATGTTAAAAAAATATCGTTTTTTTTATTGATACATAGAAACGGTCAACTTAAAGAAAAGTTTCATACTGTATTATTTGATAATAATAAAAGTCCGTAGGCCTCACTTTGGTTTCACGATATTTTTTCGGTGAGATAAAAGTGGCATCAAAGTAAAAATAAAGCGTTCAGTGTATTTCATCAATCTGAATTGTTTTGAGTTAAATCAATACGTTATTCTTAGATATCATCGATCAATACTTCAATCGTTTCTGGTTAAATTCAAAGGAATGAACTCTAATCTAGCGCTATAGGTGGGAGTGTGTGGGGTATTTTAAGAATGGTTAATATATTGTTTGCGACTGTTTTTTTATAAAATTTCAATAGGTATCAAGATGGCGAATTTGCGGCGATGTTTAAAATACTTATTTAAATTTAAATTAAAAAGATAATAAAATATATGATGTTGAATTAAGCTCCTTTTTTCTGTATTTTAACTGGATGTATGTATTATATTTGCGATGTTCTTGCACTCATGTTGGTTCGCCTCCCATGGCGAATCGTGAAGTTTTACGAGTCGATAGTGTAATTTATTGGACTCGTAGTGATGGCACTAAAAATTAAAAATATCCGGTCTATAGATAATTGGGAATATTAACATTTCAACGATTGTATAAAGACGGCTTCTTCAGTGGCGACTTGCCATTATTTGCGAGTAGATTTTAAAATAACTCCGTCTGGAATAAAGCTCTCAATAATGTCCAAATAAATTTCTGCACAAATATCCGTGCCTTATTATTAACGGGCCAAAAGAGTACGCGGAACGAGTTCCACACTTTACGGGAAGCGTTTCTGCGAATGTAACACTTGCTTAAGAGCTCCTGTCCAATATATTTTGTGAAATTGATGTAAATTTCGTATGTGACGTTTGCAGCTGCGATTAACCCAAGTTTCATGGAAATTTCACCCCGACGCATGTTTTCTGCCAACAAAACTAAGTGTGCAATTACGCTTTTTACTGCCATGAAAATTATATTCAAATGCATGTTCGATGTATCTTCGTTTGGGCGTGTGGTATTGTAATATTTTTTTCCAAATGCTCAATTTTTACAACGTGTTATGTAATGTATTATCAAATCAATTATTTTAAGTCACGTATTGGTTGGAACTTTTAGCATAATCAACTGTCTGATTATTTTTTTATGTTGGTGATCTGTTTCATTTATTAAGTCTACTCTCATTTCTGCTACTTTTAAAAAATGTTTTAAAAGAACATACAAAAACATATTATTGTTGTTTCCTCGACCTTAAAAATGAACGTCCTTTAGGCTGGGCTGCCATTATTTATTTTCACAAGAAATTTACTCTAGTCTTATTTTGTCTTCCTTGTATTAACGTTTTTGTTTTTATTTCACGGAATATTGAACGTTAGACAGTAAAAGATAAAATTATCGATACATGATTATTTTCGTATATTTATTTTGAGCCAATTCATTATTATCCTTTGAAAACAAACTTTGGTTTTATCTTCATTAAATAAAGTACATGGTGTTTTGTTAAAATTTCAAAATACCATTTTATGTAATTATTTTCGATAGCATCTTTCATGACCCACATTGAGTTTTCCAATTAACACTATCTTTTAGATCCAAGTCATGCGTACCTCCAAAAAGATTTGATTAAATCAAAGCTGAAGGAATGTTGAGCTTTTCCATAACAGTTTTAATATGTCGCGTGACTCGATTTTTCAAATAATAATCAAACATTAAGTCAAACAATATTTTTAAATCCCTGTATACGTCTATAATCGTCATACACATTTAGGTGTTTTTTTTTGTCTCCGATTTATCCTGTTTAATTCCGTTCAATTCACAGTTATTATTATATACTCGTGCCTAGTTTATAAACCTTTTTGGTTCGCTCTGTGCTATGCAACAACAAAATCTCATCAACGTTTCAATCACTGCGTTTGAAATAAAGTTGTTTAGTATTTAGGAAACTGAAATGCACTTGCTAATTCGTCGAATAAATACACTCGTACTCGGACTTGTTTAACTAACGATAATAACTTTATACAGTTGCACTTAAATCACAATTTTGTATAAAATTAATCACAAATATGCATAACATATTCAGGAAATGTTTATTTGAAGCTCGCAAAGAAGAGTGTTTATGAGTTTATCCGAGCCGCCTCCGCCCAGCCTCAGGACACATGCTTTATTCTTCTGCTTTCCTGACCATTTATTAATACACGTTCTCGGAAAATAAACATGGGAAATCATACGCCTTTATTAATTCTGTACTTGAATAAAGTGATATAAATATATGTGCGCCAGTCTCACATTATGTATTCCCGAGGGTTTGTTTGGTGGCCGGTCGTCTCAACGCTACAAACACAACAATGACGACATTTGAATTAAATAAACCTAATAATCTTGCATTTACAAACACCCATATTGTGGTTTTATTTGAGAGAGGTGGTTGATTTTATTAACAGTTCTGTATCTAATACCACATGTGATAGGTATGCGTTGTCACGTAATTTTCTTTTCGAATTACTAAAAATATTTATTCAAGCTCAATACCTAATAATATCGGACACCCACATTTAAAACTTTCAACTCTCTCACAAAATTTAACGTTTCAAAGTTTTTTTTCTTACAAATAGTTTTGATAAATTTCCAAACTAAAAACTTTCTAACTGTCAATTCGAATCTACGCACCCTCAGTTAAATGTGAAAATTGCATCAAACGAACTTAAGGAAATCTAGAGTAGTTACTAGATAGCGCTAGGCGAATGAAATGCATCTTGATTTATCGTTTCAGCAATATTCAGTAGATGTTTCCGAAACCATTTTTTTATCAGTTGTATCTGGCTCATATTTATTCCTAGCGAGGATTTATTGAAGTGAACCAGAAATTTTTCGATTGTTTTAATATTCAGTATAAAAATGATACATAATATCTACATTGCTTGCTTGTACTAGCCCCATCACAAGCACGCAGATGTGTCTATGAATATAGAAATCACAAAAAATCTCTCTTACTTATTGAAAAAAATATTTCAGCCTTCATTCCCAACTGTCTCGGGCTTAACCTTGGGCGCCGCGGAAGTGTCTAGAAGAATTTGGCATTTTAAAACATTCGCACGACAGAAAATTCTTTTCAATATAATATAGGTAAACGGAATGTTTATTTTAGATATAGGTATATTTGATTTTCAAGGCAAATTTCACTGATCACGTCATCGTTTGCGGCAGGATTGTCTAGTGTCGAGTCACTGTATTGGATTAATTAGCTTTTCTATTGTTGGCACGCTTTTCCATGGAAATTATTTTATCTTGTCTCAAATAAATCAGAGTTAACGTGAATCTTTTCTTTTTACACCCTCTTTTCGCGAATTTTCTTCGCCACATCTGATCGCGCACTTGACCTACTCTTCGTGTCAATGTTCTCCAGCATCAACTTAATTTTGTCATAGAGTATACACTCTTGTGACGAGCATAAATAAAACAATATTATTTAATGTACTTCAAATGCTAAGCGCCGCAAACCGCACCGATACGACGCGTAACAACATTATTTATTCGTTGGCCTAGTTCATTTTTAATTAGTAAAATTTTAATGACCGGTTCCCAAAACCACCGTCACGGAACCTAATTTACTGCGTTTATATAAACCTAGTAGGTATACTTACCACAGCAAACATAAAAAATCTAACGAAAAAGAGAAAAATATTTCAACAAATAATATATTTTTCCGACACCTCGTAAGAGATCTTCTGACTGTACTATTGTTGTACCGAATAACTATATCGCTATAGCGTTGTTATTAGAGATGGTCGATATAAGAATTGGGTGTACCTGCGGTTCCAGTTACCAGTGACCGGCGAGGAACCGGTTATTAATCCAGTTCTTTTTGGAACCGGTTCCTGGCGTAGAAAAGTTCCACGAAGGAGATCGACAAGTACTAGCAAATAGACAAAAGTTCCTCGCCAAAAAGTACTTGTCGCTAGAGATTTAAAAACGAAAGGAACTGGTTGGATCTGGCCCAAAAAAACACGAAAAGAAGACAAAGGATATAGATATTTTTATTTGAGAAAATTTGGAACCGGTTCCTCGGAGAAATAATATCGACGGTTCCAGAGACCGGCTAGGAACCGGTTCATTTTAACCGGGACAGGAGTATTCACCATCTCTAGTTGTTATGAAGCAGAATAGTAGATATTATGTATTTAACTTGTTTTTAGATTTCGTTTGTGAGTATAACGCGCTGTTATATTCTATTAATAATCTCGTATATTTATTAAAACATGGCAAATGTCGACCTTGTAAGTCAGCAATCAATCATTTTTCAAGCTTATTTCCACTCTAATAAGTCTGCACTCAGACTACATTAAGAATGTGTCAAACAGTGTGCTGGGAAGCGTATTATTTTAGGAATAGGTTTCAGAGTTATTTCGGCTAACATTTAATTCTTATCTAAAGCTACATTCCGTCGCGTCACGATCTAAATACGCCCGAAGGATATTGAAATTAACGCACTCGCGTCTTTCGTTTGGAGCTTTGACGGTCTGTGATTAGGTAATTATTTAAGCAATGGAGTAAACCACCTCACGTTGCGGTCACTCCATTATTCGTCTTGCGCCAGTTAAGATTTTCAAATA
The DNA here is from genome assembly GCA_022651775.1 of Drusus annulatus. NCBI lineage: Eukaryota > Metazoa > Arthropoda > Insecta > Trichoptera > Limnephilidae > Drusus > Drusus annulatus. The sequence continues at coordinate 125,048 of JAGWCC010001105.1, forward strand.
ACTCTGTTTATCTCAGAATGTAGAACATTTTTCGAAAAATTAAATGTGTTTGTTTTAGTATACTAAAATAGATATTTTATCAAATGATAATACAAATATTAAATACAACCCAGTAATGCCAAAAATCGTACTGCTCTTTGTGACCGCAATTTGTAGGTAAATTCTAGCTCGTCATATAACTTCAACGATGGGCCGCGGAGTTTTCAAATATCCATTTAATGCCCAATAATTAAGTCTGAACAGCATATTGTTCATTTCATATTTAACGATCGATCCATATTCATTATTTGTAATGCGAAAAACTGGATGAAGCTATGTAGTATCATTATTTTAAGAGTCAACAAGTGGCAGGCTAATTCAGATTTTAAATAAATTCTAAAATATAATTTAACCCAATCTAGATTTTTATTTGACTAAAATTGCATTTTTAAATTAATTATTTGGGTGGATTTGATGCTGGGGCGATATTAAGAGCATCTTCCACTAGGAACGAGCTTTAAATACATTGTACCTATTATTTTATTTAAATTCTAAATTGACGCCGGTTTTTAAACCTGAAATCTCTGATCCAAGGCCAAGGAGCGTACAACTCGGGTATGGACTTCATATATGTTTTTTTTTATGTTTTACGCTTAAGTACAAAATACTTTTTATCATTTTTTTTCAATTTCTAATCAAAAAATGTTGCTTTTAGTTTGCTGATGCAATTTTTTTAGATATTTTTCATCTTAAGACAATTAATTTACACAAATTTATTGCGTGTGCGTATTATTTTTACTTGGGGTGGTTCAAATTTCATAATATAAATGTACTTATTCAATGTCTTTTCATACGTTTCATAAAAATAATAGCATGGGCAAACATCGTCGGGTTGCGCCATGATGGACACCGATATTACAACTGCAGTTGCGGAACTATTTTGAATTATGGAAATAGTCCGAATATTATTTTTCGGAAAATCTTGACGGCATCATTTATCCACCCGAAGCCAACCGGGAAATTTAGAGAAAATACATTTTCAAGGTTTTTAGAAACTTAAGCAGAAAATTGATAAAAAAATACATGTTTGACTAATTATAACGTCCACCTAATAAAAGACAATTCAAAATCCCCTTAATGTTAATTAATTTTTTTAAATACGCTTCAGGCATCCAAGAAAAATGTTTCATTTTAATTTTTTTAAGTGTTTATTTTCTTTCCATTTAGCGCATAGTGCATGCCACCATTACGTTGCATTTTCAAAAAAATATTTATATTTAATATAATATTTATATCTAATAAAATTTGTAGTATTTAAAGTTTTTTTTTGTTCAAATATTTCGCACACGTACTCGTACTTCCTGAAATGTGATTATGCATAATACATAAGACCATCTTTTCTGTAAACAGCAACGATTGAAAACTTCAAAAAACACTTTTTTTCTTACTTTTTTAATATAAGTTGTTGTAACAGAAAACATGTTTATTGATAAAAAAAAAACATGTACCTGATTTTCACCGTATCAGATTGCTTCCAATATTTTATTCAAAATATCGAATCAATATTTTAAATCTTTGAAACCTTAGAGCGAACAAAATAAGTGGCTGTAACTTGATCTTAAATTAGCCCCATAAAAATATACCATCACCCTGAAGGAACCCTTAATCTAATATAGATTTTTCTTCTGTTTCGTTTATCCACAAAACATATGGTTAATTTTCACCGTTTTAAACCCCCCAGAGTTGTTATAAACTCATTGTGCGAACACCATATAATACAGATTTTAATAATTAACGATTTTATAATGTGAAAAAACAAAAAGTACAAAAATACATTTCATTAACTTGTGTCCCTAAATAAAAAAAAAATATGTGTGATTCTGTTGTCAGAGGAAACTTTCCGATTAAGCTCCTTATAATTGCAGCATTCATTGCGCTATTTCCACAAACTCAATTATGAGTAGAAACATCGTTTCCCATACGTAGCGGGTTGTCGTTCGGCCTGTCCGGTCAATCAAACACTTTAACTGCGCGGGTAGTTGCTCCGATGCGGAGTCCGGGTCCAGATTTAGACCCGATAATAATATTGTTCCTTTTGCAATATTGTTGCCGGGAACGGGCGGCGAAAGTGTCGCAATACGCGCCCGTGTTCGCCGCCCGCCTGTGCATGCCGGCCCAGCGGCGGCTATTGTTGGAACGGGACGGTACAGATATTGTAGCGATATTTCGTTAGAATACGTGTTTATCCGCAGGTACAATGAGCCACATTCGCTTTGCACTTTCGAGCGATATAGTACAGTGTTTGCCAAGATAGAGCTGTGAGGCATTCTATCCGTCTCGTATATCTCCGCGGTGAAATGGCTAGAATAAGAATAAGTTAATTATTTGGGATAAATGGAATAATTGAAATGACTAGAATAAGAATAAGTTAATTATTTGGGATAACAGTTAAAAAGCATTGTGGACTCAAGTCACGGTAAAATGCTAAAGCAAGACAAGAGTATCGGCTTACAACTGTATTGACTGCTTTAACTTTTTTTAATGAGATTTACATGAATTTGATGGAATTCCCTATCCCGCTCCCATTAGTGGGAGGGGGTAAGTTATACTACACGTGCGCCAGATGGGGAGGGATGTTTCAGCCCGGAGAGGAATGGGAGAAAATGCATGGAATGAGTTCTACTTGTCAATAAGACTAATCAAATCCCAAGCGAGCTTCACAACTCAACTCCTGAATAGTAATAATTGGAAAGGAGTTTATTTTGAAATACAATCGTTGGTGTAGAATTAGAACGACAAGTCACTGCCTTCACAGAATTTACATATTCTTCTGCATTTGTGTTACAAAAAAAAAGTTAAATATGAGAAGATGAAGAAATACCAATACACTTATGCTGACGGTAATTTTGCCAAACTCCTAATGTGAGTCAGTCGATAAACGGGCTTAGGAAATGAAAAAATCGCCTAAAAGTATAATTATAATACACTTAAATTGCCTCTTCAACATCACTTGTTTTAGTGAGATTTCGTGCAAGGTTTGCTCGGAGCTAACAGAATGGCAGCCCTATTAAAAGAATTCTGTGGGAATCAAGACAGTTATAAAGGGGTTAGAGAAGAAGAAACTGAGAATGTTAAAAAGTACACGGCTCATTTCATGTGTCACTAAAATTATTCAAACCATTTTATTAAACGTTTGTTACTTTATTTGGATACCGTACAAGTTTCTTAACTGTCCGGAGCCAGTGAGCCTATATCATCTCTAACTGTTGTATACTGTGAGGCTTAAGGAGGTGTAGAAGGGAAGGAAATGTGGAAAGGAAAGTTGGAAAGTACCTGGCTATTCAGATCTGGTCACCAAATACGACTAGAGTCGTTTCAAGCAACGTTTCAATTTTGAATAGTGGTCTTTCACCAAGGCGATACTAAGAGTTTTTAACAATCTAGAATGTGCCACAAATATACTGTATGTACATATATACTATGTATGTATTTCGTTTATTACTACTGTATTTAACTGTTATTTATTACTGTATGTACATATTTTTATATATATATATACACGCATATATACTATGTATGTATTTCGTATTCATCAAATGTGAAAAAACAGACAACAATTGAAGAAAAAAAAAATCGTGCACCCCGGTATTTAAACTCGCGACCTCTGGCTTCGTGGTCGAGGATGTTAACCGCTCGACTACGAAAGTCGTTTCGATTCTGAATTTTTTTCTCTCACCTGAGCGATACAGAAAAAGCTTTTGGGGAATGCCCTGAAGATAGTCAACTTTAAAAAATTCTCGTACAAGGTTTAGAGAACTAGCCCACATTTTATCCCGACTCAACTAACTTCTTCTCATTTTATTACGTCCTTTTGACAGCTACTGATTTTAAACAAATGAGTAATAACTTGCATTTTCTAATCCGAAAAAAAGTTTCGAAGATATCGATAAAGTAATTGGGTGAAGTAAAAGATTACGTATCTTCTGGATAGCAGATTACAAATGACCACTGCCGCGGCAGAAGACACGGCTCCTTATAGACCATCGGCCGGCGGCGATAAAGCGATATTCCTTGAGGATGCGTGTGATTAACTGCCCCGCGAATGACGCAAGAGCAGTCACAAAGGCCAGCCAGGTACCTACTCCGAACACACGATTTAGCGTTATTTATTTACGGGATATTTTCATTTTGGCGATACACCACTCGCCTCGTACTCAAAAGTCAAATAACGCCAATGACTGATGAGCCGATTTACGTTTATTTTCGGTCTCAGCGAAAAACCCGACTAATTTCATCATATGTTGCGTTCAATTTTGGTTTTTATTTTGATATTTCGATAAACCGACGCTCCATCGCAATTTTTTCAGACTCCGACTGTGTATTGATAAATAAAGCTTTTCTATGTAGATATAAGTTAAACTTCGTTCATGGAAACACTGTAAAAAATATATGCGCTGCCGAAAATAACTTTTACAAATTCCATTCTGCCATCTTTGTTCTGGAAATTTCCAAAAAAAGCGATGAGATAATATATTATGGTCAATGGTAGCTATCGTGTGGCCAAAATAAGTCTGTAACTTTGACTACCGTGTAAAAAGGACAGTTGAAAAGTAATGCTATTCTATCTTTCGATAATTAGAGGTCATGGTTTGGCACTTTATTAATAGTAATTTTTTCAAAACTTCTAGAACTTGGCTTTTCTTCTTAACCAGGTTTACTATCAATATTTTGCGGAACTTTTATGAGAATATTGGAAAGGCAAACGATGAAGTATTATTTTTGTTATACGTAAATATATTTTTTAATTAAACATTTTTATGTGTACGTACGTTTTCATGTATCGGTTCACGCTTAACTGTACATTACATGTTTCCCTCGTATCCTAGTTATACCTAACGGATTATACAAAAAAAATATAACGGATATGTATTGTCGCTTACTGAAACACACCCGTCGACTTGAGTTCATGGTCATGAACAACATCTAGGTTGTAAAACATTTCCCCTCTGCGTATGTGCAATTTCTCCCGTAATTTGCCTCGTGCCAGTCACCAATCAAACGCAGAGCTTTTCCCCATCATCCAACTACAATGTAACCTTTGAACTAAGTGTGATTGCTTTCGCAAATCTTCCTCCAGAGTCAAAGCCACTAAACAGTCCTTGATTCTGGCTGGAGACCGATCTCAGATGGCCGCAATCAGGGAATTGAAGTGACGCTCCGTAAACAAACAAAAAACTTTAGTGGATTGCATACGGAAAGTGGCATGCGACCGATTCCTCCTAGAATAAGATCTTGAAACGTTGATGTATAGTTTACTCATTTTCTTTTGGTAATATTATAAAAGAGCATTAAATTGAATTACTCAACAAAACTTTAAGTTTAAGTATATCAATCAGCCACTTGCATGATGATTTTTTTACGGTTCAGATAAAATTGCTTAGACGTTCAGTTTTTTTTACCTTCGTAACTCGTCAGTTTATGAAAATACAATGTTTTTAATAACACCAAAATTAAAGAAAATTTATAAACTATGTATAGTCAGTTTATAATAAATAAAAATTCAACTTACTAAGGATGTTCCAGTGTTGCCATCAAATCAAATGCAGTTTGGAGTTTTATTAAAACAAATAAAGAGCGCAACAAATCAGGTCAATGATGAAGAAACGTCACGAACCAAAAACACCGATTTGTTTAGTACTTAAAAATCATCAGTTTTTTTTTGTAACTTTTACGCATTCTCAGTGTAAATATTTTCTCGCACTAACTTTTCTAAGCCAATTAAAAAATGCATGCTAGTGGCTCATATATAGTAACAAGCCGGCAGCTTTCAATTAAACAGCTTATATTTTTATACAACCGCTTATATTTTTCTCGAAGAAAGCAAGCTTTTAGCCAAAACCGGTTGGTTTCTTCGTTTAAATAGAGATACAAGTTACATTTCCTTTTACAGTAAGCCATGGAAAGAAAAAAAATCCTGTTAAAACGATAATATCAGTATGAAAATAATTATTGTAACGTTTTTTTAATCTATTTTTAAATTTAAATTAACTTATTATAGTTTTATTGAAATAATGTCCCTAAAGATTGTTATTATTATTTCAATAATCAATATCGTTTGTAAATTATTCATTTTGTATTTTCAAAATGAATTTCACTAATAATTTACTATTATTATCGTCTGCTTCGGTCACTAATCAAATCAGACCGGATGCAATTGTTATGTATTTCAAGATTATATGAGTAATTGGTAAGTGATTGAAGCGAATAATTAAATTATCGTTATTAGTTATTACACTGCACCTAAAAACCTAGCAAAACGGGCTACGAACAGCACATGCTTCCAGGGAAATTAAACTGAACTAATACAAAGTTACCACTGGATTAATTATTTTCAGTTTATAGACATTTTTAAAATCATTCGTTATTTTATGTGCCCTCTATGGCACGTGTGAGTTATTGTTATCGCATAAGCTTCTAGTTAGGTGTTCTATTATTTCTACCGTAAAGCGACGCGACCCTCTAAATAAGAATTATAACTTTTCTATGGGTCCATATTATGAGTTTACGAGAAGTATTAACTCACCGGTCATAAAAGCATTGTGGTAATAATATATGAGCATGCTTGAGTTAGTCAATTATGTGAAAAAGCAAAGATTTTATACCAGAACCAAGTATTTTGGAGTTGAATCCTTACTGCCTTCCCTTTTGTGGAAACGGCATTACGATTAGAAAAATATTCTTGTTCTATTCCGATTGAAGTATTATACGTTTTATTTACGCAACTATTATTTGCAAGAAAGTCATTTCTTTTTGAACCGTTTTTTTAAATATACCATATGTAAAAAAAACCGTCGCCCGTTAGATTGTCTTTCCCCACTTATTCATCAGAGTTTGTTATTGGTCTATTCTAGACTCTGGTGAAGTGCTTTCTGTCTTTGGAAAGAGGAGTTGAGGGGGAGTAAGGGGCCAGTGGGGAGAGCTGGGATACGGGGATGGAAAATGAAGAAGAAATCACATCAAATAGAAAACTGATACTTGTGGATATCATTTTACCCGATGTCTGGTTGCGGCGAGCAATTTCGCAAGCCAATACAAGGCTATCGTTACTATGCGGTAGTTTCAAATACATCAATTTTATGACTATCGTGCCAGTCAAAGCACAGGGGCTGTAAAATATAATAGAAATGGCTTACATTCAAAATGTGGATTCTCATGTAGTGTATTAATGTTAGTGCAATATATTTCCTAGCTGCTGTTGACAAAATCTATTTAGGACTACTATTTAACAAGGAACTGAACGTTGGAGAATATTTTCCCTCCTTCAGGATGTAATTATTTTTTTTAAATACTCGTATAATCTTATCTATAGATAAATGAACTGTGGGGTCAGCTAATGGCATAATGTCCATAATTAGTCTCGAAGTTCTTGAATATTCAATCAACAGTAAAATAAAAGTAAGACGTCATGTTGTTTGTTCTATATGTTTTAATCCAATTCGCTGTCGAAGCCGAGCGGTGCGCAATATTACTTTGTAGTTCACACAACAATCATGTCTGAATCATTGCTCAGGATGATTCCGCTGTGGAATAAAGATCTCCGACAATATCGTTGAATTAACTATTGATCTTAACCATTTGTTTTCCTTTAAAATTATCGTTTCTGATTTCTGTTCCATAATACATACGTGATACCCTCAAGTATTACAATTTGCAAAGTCTTAACATCAAAACGTTATTGCAACTATAATGATGAAGTATGCACCCGTGGCATACACGTCAAATGTAATTAATGTTAACATTATAATCTTGTAATAATTTTTCACTGAATATGTAAAAAAAAAAAACGTAGCTTAGTTTTCATTAGTTTTTTTAGTTGAATCGATGAACTTAAGTACGCGCTTGTTGTTGCATGTTAACTGAGTTAAATTTAAATTCAATTAAATAGTATTTTATTTTTTAAATTTATTAAAAATACCCTGAACATCTTATGACCAAGTATTTTAAATCTCGTTGTGTACACCCTTTCTTGCTCTCATGGAGAGGCTTCTATGAAGCAAAGTAAGAAACAGGAAGCTAGCGTGTTTAATAAAGAATCCTTTTAATATGGCGTATCCCTGACATCATATGGAGGACCGCTATGAATATGAAAAGCTTCCAAGTAGGGTATTCAATTATCTGTTGCCAGCAGGAAATTCTATTTGGTGATACTTAATTGATTACTTCCAATATGATTTCTACTCAAACGATCATGTCGAGGCGCCTAACAGTGCATTAACCAACTTTTACATCACACTTTCCGATTCAAACACCCCAAGTGCTTGCAACTGTATGATATAATATAGTTTATTGATTTCGAATCTTCTGGAAATCAAATAAATTATTTCCCGTAAAAAAAGAAAATAAGGGGTAAAATTTTATTTATGTATGCATCAAGGCTGAAAAAATAGGCTCTTCGAAAGGAAGTAGGAACTAGATTTAGAAAAAAACATTTGAAATTTCTCCGAAGTACATATTTGGGAACCCTTGCGGAATCCTTGGAAATAAATAAAAATTGTTTTGAAATTTGTGGTTTAGATTTCGGTCCAAGAGCTATATTGAAATGGGATTTTGTCGAGGATGGCTGAAATTAAGTATTAACTTCAGCGATACTAATTGATATAAGGCACCGATCGCAATAATCCAGTGCCAGCACGCTCGGCTGACATGTTTTTTAGAGTTTTCAATACCAGTTATACATTTTATGGAAATTTAATTATTTTTAGGGTTTATATGACCGTATTACAAATGTGGATATCCGGAAAGAATGCAAGGCTGATGTGAGCGTAATGGATAGGATTAAGAAAGGGACGCTTAGATGGTTTGGGCACGTAGAGCGAATGAACGAAGAAAGGAGTGTGAAAAGAATATATGATGCGAAAGTGAATGGAAGAAGAAGTCGAGGACGCCCGAGAAAGACATGGCACGATCAAGTAAATCAAATACTTGAATCGGGTCGTGTGAAGAGTCAGAATAACAGAAGAGTATGTATGAGACGATGTATGAATGTAAATGAAGCAAGAAGTGTGTGCCAAGACAGAGTTGTATGGCGGTCCGTCCTCTCTGCCTACCCTTGCGGGGAAACGGCGTGATGGTTAGTTAGTTAGTTAGATTATTTTAAATAAATAAATCATTTGGTAAATTGGAATGAAGTTCAGACATAGGTAGAGGTGTTTCAAATTTTCGTCACATTTGGTTTTAGCTAAATCTTCGATCAGCACCGTTTTGAATTTTTGACATTTGAACCGTCAGCTTTGCGTTTTAGCTTTAAAAAAAAATTGTGATCAGCTGTCAAGCATAGTGGTCAAATTCAAAAGAGACGGAACGCTGAATGTCGAGAAAGCGTTTCTAGATAAGTACTAAATGAATTGTATTTTAAAATCGTACAAAAGCGAATAACTTTTTTCAATATGAACACCGCACAACAGTTCATGTTGTGTGGCTGAAATTAATGAGGAAGAAAGGAGATGAAAGATTGAGAAGTTTTCTTAGTACAGGTGAGTCACTAGTAGCAAGCAGTAGGGTTAAAGAAGATTTTCAGATTAATTGTATAGAAGCAATAAGCTATAGAAATAGAAGGGTAAAAGGGCTATCTGAAAATAAATAAATAAACCAAATACATAAATATTTAGATCATTTTTCTAATGCATAATATTACTTGTGCTAGTTCCTTTGTTTTGTGTCCTCCAAAACCACGAATCGCAGTTCCCTTTTCAACTACACTATTTTTTTTAAATCTAGAAATATAAAGCTTGATGGGTACCAAGACTTGCTCTGTAAAAAGTTTTATAAAGTGCGCGCCATTTAGTGATTTCTAGGTAGATTTGCATGAAACAAAATTATGAAAAAAAAAAAAACTGTTAACTATATAAGTTTACTAGACGAATAGTTTCTTTGGGGTGTAAATTTAGAAATCTAAATAAGTTCGTTCATTTTCAGTAATATTGACAGTCAATTACTCTAGATTTTTCTCTCATTTTTCGATTGACCAGTGACCAGTAGGGCGGACCGCAACGAATGGGGAATTTTTTTGGGATTTCGTTTTATCAGGTTCTCAAAAGTGTTGTACGACTATTTCATTTACTTTTTCCCTATACCGAGGCTGGAATATGTAACAATCAGTGTTATTTAAAAAAAACCCATTTAATAACTTTTTTAAATATAACATTATATATATTATATTTCCAAATATTTTCCGCGGTTTTGGTAAAAAAACTTTAACCGCCGAATGCTATCAAAAGTGTTACTCAAATAATACGTTATACTAGACAAAACACACGTACATTTTAGGTATAATATGCCGTTTGTAGGTGATGATTTTGTATGGTATAAATATAGTTTTGTCTTTAAATAATTATTGAAGTTTGGGGTAAAGACCCAAAAAAATAATGCTTTTGACAACTTTGGTATCTGGTAAAATCCCAAAAGTAGAATTTGAAATATTTTTACCATATAATTATTCGAATTCTCATTTGTTAAGATCCCATAGCCCACCCTGGAGAACAGTGGCACCTAATTATTTTAGTAAGCCCATTCGGCGACTACTCCGTGATGACGGCATCTTCGCATTGGACCGCGCGTGTGTAGCTCGTTGTCAGTGTGGGTATGCCGTGTGTATGTGTTGGATTCGTCGTGTGTTATTATGCGCTATTATTTTGGTATAGGTGTTGTTTTACTACGCTGGTATGGGTGTTGGCAAACATCTGGAGCCCGTATGTGACAATCGTGACGTATTTCGTAACATCGCATCGGTAATTCTTTGGTCCGTGCGACCTTAGGGCTATTTCTGTTGAGCGCCACACTCGATATGAAAAAATGTTAGAAAATAGCAAATTTTCGTGTTTTTATCGCAGATCGGACGGCGACTTTCAATTTATAAACAGATCATCATTACAGATACGATGCACCTAAATTTATATGTTGAATTTTAACAAATTTTCAAAGAAACGCATGAATAATGATTTGTTTTGAGTTTTTATTTTTTATATATTATTCAAGTTCCGCTACTCTATTCTGTGGTACAAGGAGGATTGGTCGGAAAGTACCTGGATTGATGGAAATCTGGTGTAAAACCATTTCAAATACCGTTTAGACTGTGAATGCTAGTATCTAGCAGGATGAGACGCATGCAACAAAGTGCATTATTCGTAAATAGCCTTACTTTTTAATGTAAATTGAACCGCCTTCAGAAGTAAAAATCAGTTTATTTATCTCTTGTCCTGTAATAAAAATGCACAGCCTTTTCTGCTTTAATTTTCTAGTTCAGTGCAACTGTTCTTAGTTTGGACTATCTTTCAATTTGGAACATTTGGTTTTCAAGTTTTAATGTATTATTTAACTCTCAAAAATAGCTGCGCTATTTTATTTGTTCCACATTTTTCAAACGATTATTCTAAAAGAAAAAATCATACAGGCTGAAACTCGGGTGAAACTAGGTAATAGCTACTAGTAATACAATTTGAATCATCTTTTTTATAATATATGTATATAAACAATAACTTTATTTTGAAATATATATATTTTTTAATATTATCATCTTCCAGTTTCGCTTAAACTAAGCTTCATCGGGGTTGTATGTTAAAACTAAGAAAAATGCACAACAAGGGAAACAAATTAAACAGTAGATAAAAGGAAATGTGAAAGAGAAATATTTAATATTTAATGTAAGACAACGCCAAAGAAGAACAAAAAAAAATGTGAACTGTGTTGGATTTTTTGTGAATTTAATTAGAAACCTGCTGAACACGTTTTATTGTCCGTTAATAATTTGTCAATTTTCATTTACTATCATTTTTCACTGCTTTCTTTATATTTATAGCTTCTATATTATCTATTCTTTTGCCGAAACCATTTCTGTTTAGAATATTAACACCTGTACGTACTATGATTTTTCTTTTAATTTGTGTTTTTTTTTCAATTAGAGCATTTTTTTAATAATAACGACTACTTTAATATCTTAGTTGTAATTTGACTCTAATATTAAAATGACGTGCTATCTTGCCGATATACAATACCAAAAAGGTATTTAATTACATTTATAGTTGCCCCAGTGACTTAGTTTGTTGTTATTAACTTTTGAATTGAATTCCTATTTTACTTCACCTGTTTGAATTGTTCCAAATGTGTCATCAAAACAGTATTGAATTTATAAAAGTACATAAATAATGACATGTGGATTGAATCGTGGTGTGTTCAATGAATGGCAACTAATGAAGTATAACCAAATGATCCTACCTTTTAATTATGCAAACTTCATTCCGCAGCCCGTAAAATTGGACGCCTTATTAAAGCCCTATCGTTGGCATCGTAATGAATACGTGTTGATTTTAAAGATTGGTTGCAATACAGAAAGCGTGGAATAAAAATGGTTTGCTGTCTTTTATAACGACCTGTAATTTTATATTTCTTCTGATTTGATTAAAGTTTCAATGTAAATAACAGAAGCGTTCTACGATTAAGGCGCAAATCAAGTTTATCGTAATTTTGTTGTCTGTCTGATGACAATAATTTTATGTGTGGTAAAAAAAACTCAATCCATAAAAGTACGTAATGCGATGGATGTCTGAAAACATACAATCGTAAGACAACAGTGAAGAAAAATTAACGGAAAATTTTGTTGTTTTTCATGTCAGCAATGTAGAAAATGTAACGATAAAAAAATATGCACGGCCGGAAGGGAAGGAGATGATGATGGTGATGAAGAAGTTTGCAGAGTACTTGACTATTAAGATCTAGTCACTAAACACGAAATAAGCCATTTCAAGCAGCGTTTCGATTCTGAATTGTAATCTTTCACCTGGGCGATTCTGAGTGTATCTACTTTTATTACAATTATATGTTAAACAACGCCTATAAATTAAATCAAATTTATTACACGCCGGGTTTCGAAACTGCGAGCTCTGGATCCGGAGCCAATGATCTTGACCACTCGGCCACCTAGGTTGTCAATTAAATCTTGACACGTATGACCTTGGGACTCCATAATAACATACAAAAAATATTATGCTAAAATAATTGAATTTGTACTGAAAATATAATAAGACCACATCGTTTTTAGATTGTGTGATATTGAGTGGAAATGTGTTAGTAAATGCAACGAACTTGTAAAATTCACACATCTGTGTGTTGCAGTAGTCTCAAAATATAATGAGCGGCGCGCTCCCTTCAAGGAGACGAAGAGTATACGCCTTTGCAGTCCATTAACGATATTACGGAAGGTTTACGCGTGGCATTATTATAGTTTTTTGGAGCAACACTATTTGTTGACAGTGGAATCCCTTTTGCTGCCATTTTTTCTTAAAAGGAGACATGTATGCTACATTTCAAGGCTCACTCCTGTATTGACATTCACTTCTAGCAGTGGTGAAGCGGCCACCAGGGTAGTCTGGGTAGTCACACGGGGGTGACTGTAAAGAAGATTGTGCAAGTCTTTAAAATGTATGCATTTCGAGTTATAATGATAACTCGAAATTCCCTCAAAGTATGTGAAGTACATAAGTTTTAAATCACGGCTGTGGCGCTGAATCTCCCTTTTTTATTTGAATTTGTTTCTATTGACTTGAGACAGCACAAGATTTCTGACAGCCCGGAGATACAGTGGACCGATTTCCTCCCCATCTTTGAGAAATGTTATGTTTTTTTTCTATGCAGAAAGGCAGGGGGAATTTAGATCTGGTCAGTGGTGATTCTGAATAGTGATTTTTCACCAGGGTGAAAAAATTGAGGGTCGTCCATATTCATTTATTTATTCAAAAAAAGATAAACATTCCCGAGATATGAATAACCATATGAAATTTTCTTAACACCATTAAACAAACGTAGCTGAAAGTTTTGCTTGTGCAACGATGGAGGATTGAAATTACGAAACTTGTGTTCGAACCCGACACCTTGGATTACTAAGCCTTAAACCGGTTGAATGAAATGTTATTTTTTCCGCCCCTGGTTTCGAACAGGCAACCCTTGGCCTCCACCGGTGTGCCACGAAGGCCGTCGTAGATCGAGATAGCTTAAATTAACCACTTGTCCCGATACCCATAAGATATATACATTTACTTTCTAATTCGTGCTCTATTCCGCAAATGTTAATTATACAAGACCCTTCCCAGGATTTGGATTATCTCGTTCATTTCATAATGTAATCTGAAGTCCAAAGAAGTCTATTTTTGAATTTCGAACATCTCAAAAGGATATCGTATCGTCGCAATATGGCGACCAATAGTGAAACCATATTATTTCTAGAAATTGTATTTCTCTTTCGATTTACGTGTTTGCATATTACATGACCTTTTGAATTCAAATATTATATGAATGTATGCCTTGTGTATACAACATGTCTTGTGATATGGGTATACCTACTCATCGGGTCTCGTAAACAACTTTCAGAAAAGCAGATGTTTATTTGAAGATGTTTTAAGAATACATTTTACAAAATCATGTTCAATCGGTTTTTATTTTTTTATACATTTTGATCGAAACCGCGTCAAACTTCAAAAACAAACAATGTCACTGGCCGCAAGTATATTACGGTTTTCTAAAATGTCCTTTATTATATCACCAAAAGTATGAGCAGTTTAAAAAATCATCGTATTATGGCTGTTGATGATGGAGGCTTTTATTGCACCAGTCAGCTGGAATTAGATGAGAACACAATCTTTTTAAATTGTTGTCTTTTCGCAATGTTGAGATGGAAGGATATATTTTTACAAATGTGTTAACAAGTTTTATTAATATGTGTATGTAATTACGAAAGACAATTCTGTACATATTTCTTATCTAAAAATACTTCTAACCTTATGCGTACACTTATATAAAACTGTACAATATATGTATTCAAGATTAGAAAGCCTCTAAGAATTGCTTGTTAGACCGCGTCAAGTTTATCTCTTGTTCCTCAGAAGCAGCGGTGCCCCCCAAGAGCTATGACAAGGGCCTCAGTGACCTGGACGATGGCCACCAGCTGCACTTGCTCACGCTGGAGCCGCCGCCCAAGGCAGCGCACGCGCAGGCCAACCGACTGCAGCGGCCCACCCACCTCGAGGTGGACGCGTCGCTTACCACCAATAGGATAAATCAACAGGTAATGTTTATTCTCTTTCTCTCAATAACGATCGTTTTTCGACAAAGCTACGATGTTGGAATGTTATGTTATAGAAAAACAAATCATTATAAATATTGAAATTATATATCAATAATCTTCAACGCAAATATGAAACAGAAAAAGCCAGAAACTAAAAACAATAACGGTCGCGACCGAGACTCGAACTCGGAACCTTTATTCTATCCGGAAGTAACGGCTCTGCCAATTGAGCTACCAAGACTTTATTAGAAACAGGCATTTTTAATCGATCTCATACTTTATTGAAAATTATTAATATTATCTTTCAATTTCGATATTTTCTTTCACGCAACTTCTGAATAGAGTAATCTGAATGAGATTGTTGATATTATTTCAATAAATAACGTCAAAATAAAAAAGCTTTATAGTTTTCTAATTTATCATGATAAATAGTTTTTTTTTCTTTCTCAGGCCCAGGCTCAGGCCCAAGGTCAGGGGCTGAGCCGCGAGCCCACGCCCGGGTACACCGACCGCTCCATCATGACCACCCCGCAGGCCACCGAGCACCGCGAGAAGTTCCTGGAGCAGAGCCTCGAGCAACAGCGCCAGCAGACGAGGGCGGCCACCGCGCAGCTGGCCATGCTCAATGACCAGCTCGTTGTGGAGAAGGCGGCGAGAGTGGAGGCGCAGGTAGGACTAACGCTTTTGTTTTACTTGTTTGTTTCTACTCACTCAATTGGTCTATCGGTCAAGCATCAATCACTTCGCTAAAACGATATGAATTGCAATGACAACACCAGTTAGTATGCAAGTGGACAAATGCGCTGGATTCCCACCCAGGCGTTGTGGGACTAATACTCTGTTAGCTAAGTCATTCCTTATTGCACAAACATCATTTTCCGATGAATGACAAAAATTGACAAAATAATGAAATCGAAATGTTTTTTAACTCTCGTACAAAATACGAATCACTCTTAAATGGGATAATTTCGCTTTAAAAAAAATATTATCCTTGTTTTAAAACTTGTTTAAATACTTTTTTTTGAGTACCATACTTTAACTTTTCAAACATACTTGTATAATTTTTTCTCTTAAATGGCGATATTTCACTACTCCGCTATTTGTATTACTGTAGTAACTCTTACGTAATACAAATATTTATTTTTGCATCCAACACTTAATGCATAGTTTGACGGCCTCCATGGTTGAGTGGTAAGACGCTCGACTACGAATCCAAAGATCACGGGTTCAAACCCGGCGTGCGCCAATAACTTTTATTTAGTTAATATGTGTCATAACACATTTAATTCTTATAAAATAATAAAAAAGTATATTTGCGGAATGTTTCAGAGCGGTAGATACTCTAAGTATCGCCCTGGTGAAAGACCACCATTCAGAATTGACACGTTGCTTGAAATGTCTTTAGCCATGTTTGGTGACCAGATCTAAATAGCCAGGTACTTTTCAACCTTCCTCTTCCCCATCTCCTTCCCTTCCAACTACCTTTAGCCTTACAACATACTCCAATTGGGGATGCCAGTGTCACTGGATCTAGACTGTTGGGACTCTTGTGCGGTATTCATCGTTTATAAAAGGAAGGGTATCAAGTGCATTGATAGCCTACATTTTATTTTCTCTTATTAACAGTATATTGTTAATTAGAGAAATAACCTGTTAAATCTTCCTATTAATAATAAATAAACATGATTTATAACAATTACATGAATTATTTGAAAAACTCCTACTGCCATCATAATAAGCGGAAGGTATTGATTGTGCAATGACGGAGGACTTGGCTAGTGGTAGTCCGGCGCGTTTGTCCACTCTACTACTATTAATAATTGATTTTTATTTAGTACAAAATACATATTTAATATTTGTTTAAAGAAATGTTTCGACCATCCGGCTAGAAAGATTTTCACCTTTTAAGACAGTTAATTTATTGATTTTAAGTGTAATTGCAACAATAACATAAATTGCAACCACAACATGAATTTAATTTACAGCATGAATCAAATCAATGGCTTGAATTGCAATAACTGCATGAATTGCAACAACTTCACGAATTGCAACAAGAAAATGAACATTTGACAAACACACAATCAGTCTTAATCCGATCGCCTACCAATAAATAAAGAATATGTAATTTAACGTCATCTTTATTATACAGTTTTAAATTCAACATACATTAATGAAAGTCCCCACCTCCCTACGTCACCTGCATCAATTTTTGAATTGGCTTGAAAATAATAAGAAAGCAATTTTTAGAAAAATAGTATTAATGTACATAATAATTTTGTAATTCCATGTATTATTACTTTTCACGAAACTGTTTTTGCATTTTATCAAAAATATTAATAAAACACTGACTTCGTGTTTACTGACTCGGAGAGACCGCACCGATTTCAACAAAGAGGCAATAAAAAATCGGTTTTGCAATTGAATGCATTTTTTATTATTATTATAAGCCTATCTACCTACAAAAAAATATATATATATTAAAATACATGGTGAAAAAGTGACATCTCTCCTAGAATGTGAGGGGGAGATTTGGAGGCGATATGCAATACGCATGTTTTTTTTTATATTTAAAAAATATATATTCGCATAAATGTTCCCTCTTTATATGGCCGGTTTCTAATTTTAATATAACGTTGTTTCTTCGGATGTACTTCCACGGTATCTAATGGTATATAATGTAGGATAATAAACACTCATCTTTCTCAGTATGGCATCTCTCCCTCTATTGTGTTAAAAATGCCACCTCAAAATACTAGACCACAAATATAACAGTTCAAAAATTCATTTAAAGATGTAAACTAAAACTACATCCGAAGTAAAAATGGCCACTAACTTAATCATGTCTCTGCTACGTTTTGAATCGGCACTAGTATGTAACTGACGTAAATCTTTTTTTTTTATACATTGCATTTTATAGTGGTGAAGTAATATTTCACATAAATTATGCTTTTTAAATTTACAAAAAATTACCATTAAAAAAAATGTTCCTGCGCAATATAAATAATATCACGGAGGCTAGTTACGGGGTTGGGTGCACGGTTTTATTAACGCATCAGGTAACTTAACTAAAGTTATCTGTTCTGCTCTGGAGTTGCTTTTAGTTTCATAAAGTAACTTTCGCATAAAACATTGTTTCGATTAGTTGGTACATGCATAATGAACGTTTTCATCGCAAAATTAGTTTCCTCGAGTTAGTTATACTAGTTTTGTTTTCAAAGTATTTAATGAGAATACTGCACAGTTTCCACATCAAGGAGTTAGTGGAACTTCGTATGTTTTTAGATTGAAAAAAATGGGGAAGGGGAAAGAGATGGGTAGGAGGAAATAATAATATTTGGACGATTTTTATGGCGCCGTTTTTGTGAAAAATCACCTCATGGGCGCTCAAATAATACATTTTAAGTTATACATTGCTAGTTGTGGCGAATGTTCAATATGATCATAATACTGTCGTTTTGTATTTATATAACTATTGATTTTGGGGACGTCAAATAAATTAAAAATCGTTGGAAATCTGAAACCACTCATGTATCCAAATATAAAAAAATATACTTTGACGATCTACTCGAGTACACAAATACCTCCCTAGAAAAGCTTATGGTTGATTGTATCGGGTTAGCAACCGAATCCTCTGCTTTCACTCCCTGAATAACAACACATGTGTCCCTAGTGATGACTTTAGTAACTGTTTCTCACTTGCGTTGGCATATTGGTAACATTGTCTCAGACCACTTCTTCCACTAGTTACTAATTGATCAATAGAGGGTTACAAAAAACCGTTTCATGCTTGTTCCGCGAAATTTTATTGGATTATGTTGAAAAAATATCCCGCGAAGGTTTGATTAGCTCAAAGAGAATCTGTTTTGTATATTATACATATAAATAAATTTTATTATGGAGATATGATTTGGTGAGGGGAAATTAAGTGTTTTAATTTGTTTTCTTCCTAAGATTTTAAGTAAATTGATGTGCAGTAAATTTTAATCGCGATTCAAAATTTAAAATAGAGCACTGAACAAGCCCTCCGCTTAAAAGCAAACAAATTAACTTCATAGTCTAGTTAGTATCTCCAAATTAAAAAAAAAAAACATTATTTCTGGTGTGATATCAACTAATTTCTATAATCGGCTTTTTGTAACACCAGCAAAATTATTGTTTATTTAAAATTAAATAAGTGATGTCACAGTAATCTGGTTTACATACCTATACCATAGAGCCACTCTGAGCCAGGCATAGGTACGGAGAAAGGAGTTTTAGTATCACTGAACAGAAAATCTCTAGAAGTATGATCTATACTGATTTAAAAGAAAACTGATGTCGCCAATTTTAAGAAGACCTTTCGACTCTTAGTCCTCAGACGGACCACGCAATCGATTCTCTGTTAAAAAAAAGAATTTCGATATTCAATAATGTTTAATCAATTTCACCAGAAGTGAGGAAATGACCCCCAAATGGAAGAAGAAGTCGTTGACGCCCAACAAGATATGGCTCGATCTAAGGAATCTAATGCCTAAGCTGGATAATGCAAAGATTTTGAATGATAGAAGAGCATATATGAGAAGTTGTATGAATGTGAATGAAACAAGAAATGTATGCTATGACAGAAGTGTGTGGTATAACATCACTTTGCCGACAAAACGCAGGGGACCGCGTGATGGTTAATGAGTTAATTCATTTTATTTTCTAGTCTTCACTTACATATTGACAAGCGTGTTTTTTTTATGAGGTAAGATATTTTAATGCTATCTAAGTCGCGTATTTTACGAAATTTCAATGTACCGACACATGATCCAAATATGAGCAAGTCTCAGCGGCGACAAATTACATGAAGGCGCTTTAAAAGTTTATGTGTCTTTTTAGCTAACTTCTAAATGGGTGTGCCTATAAGCCTTAAGTATGAGTGCACTTATTGATACAAATAACGGGGTAATTACAAATTATTACATAATATATATTTTTTAATAATTTGTTTTGTACATAATAATAATTCACTTAATAAGACGAACACTTATTTGTCGGTGTATCTAAAATAATCCAACGCCCCTTTGCCAAATTTGCCGGTAATGGCGCCAGCATGGTGAATCATTCTCAACAGTTAAATTAAGACATCAATCAATGACTTAGAAATGCGGAATATTTCAACTCACCGACGACCAACTATTTGTTCCTGGTAGCTCGACTAATAAGTGGTGGTAGGATTTAATCCTCATCCGCGGTATCTCTTTGCACAGTGTCGCTGATGATAACGTGATGGTGGTTGAAGTAATACGTGTTAAGTTACATCACGAATGACTTGCACAGGATCGTTCGACTCGCCAAGGACCTGTTGGCCCTCTTTGCTTCCGGCAACTAGACGGATACTTGATGGTAGGGCTCAATCCGCGCCCGCGGTGGCTCCCTGCGCAGCCGGACTCCTCACTGGCGGCAAACAATCCGCGAACATCTGAACAATGTAAACTCCGCAGACCCAAACAACTCACCTGTCCTGAGGCGCGCCGCGTGGCGTCTACGCGTTATTTCGGGCGCCCGACTCGCGCTACCTTTTCATCATTTATTGGCGCGGCGATGAGTTGCGACGAGTTGCGGTGAGTTGTGACGTGATGCCTAATTAAAATTGTTACCGCTCCGCGTGGAACATTTCCAAGTAATAATTGTTATTTCGATCCGAAACAAAAAAAAAATACTACGCGAAAACAAAAACGATGACCGACGCGACGCTTTGGGAGTATTCTTGTAAAACCGTTGCAAAGCTGGCTCCACCTGTCGCCCGGTGTACAAAAGTAAATTTATCTATTTGTGTGTGAGGTCGTTTTCTCTTTTAATCACTTGGCTAGGAATGTTTATCAAGCAGTGGTTTTCACATATCTACACTTTGAGTTCGCTTACTGCCGACTCGTTCACCTAATAATATTGATTTCGGTCTTACAAACTAACGGTATATTTTCAAGTTATTTCGTTTATCTCCGCCATTATCTGTTTCACTTTCGATAGAGTTGCTGAAATTTTTCAATTACAAGTAGGATCCTGATTTCAAAAATGACAGTAAAGTTAAAGATTTTCCATATTTTTTAAACCGTTGATAGAAAACTATTCGGTCACTAAATACACATTTAGATGATATTAAAATAAAAACTTATTAAAATTGCCTGGCTAAGAAAACATTCAAATAGAATGGTTTCAGCAATATCTCATCTCATCCAAAAATGGTAAAATATTTCATTTTAAATGTTGTAATTATATTTACTCCAGTGCTATATACCTTCTATTTCACAGGAAATGTTGTAATTATATTTACTCCAGTGCAATATACCTTCTATTTCACAGGAAATGTTGTAATTATATTTACTCCAGTGCTATATACCTTCTATTTCACAGGAAATGTTGTAATTATATTTACTCCAGTGCTATATACCTTCTATTTCACAGGAAAATAAC
This sequence comes from Drusus annulatus, assembly GCA_022651775.1. NCBI lineage: Eukaryota > Metazoa > Arthropoda > Insecta > Trichoptera > Limnephilidae > Drusus > Drusus annulatus. Next base: position 146,574 of record JAGWCC010001105.1, read on the forward strand.
CTTATTTTTCATTTTATAAATATATTTTTTAAATTCAATGTCCTGCTTTTCTGATAATAATAATAATAATAATATTTGGACGATTTGTATAGCGCCGTTTTTGTGAAAAATCACCTCAAGATACTCGTATATCTGATATCTACCCGAACCATCGATACGTAAGTAATAGTTCGTCGACTGTTCGAACTCTAGCGGGCCGTTCTCCACTCGAGCAGTTTTCATCCACCTGTTCCGATCGATGTTCCTAGCCCAGCGTTTTAGCGACACATACTTACTGACTTATCCATTAAATTGTTTAACAAAGATCCCGGAATAAAACATTCAGCAACCTTATTTATAATCATTGTTCCTTGTATTTTTATATAAAAAAATATCCGGCTCCCTTTTTAATCCATAAGAGACCACATCTGAATAAATTAGCAATGGAGAATGTAATGTTTTAAAAATTTAATCATCGTTTTGATTTACAGCTGAAAATTTATTCCAACGTTCTATTTAGCTTTGCAACCAACTCAACACCCAAAATAAAAACGCCAGGTTTAGTTATTTTAAAACGAACTTTATTTAAAATCAGTTATCACTTTTTAAGAAAGAAAAAAAGAAAGAAAGAAAGAAAAAACAAATACACATCCAACTGAAGACTATAAACTATGACACCAGATAAAAAAATAGTCGAAATAGGTAGGTACTTACGTGTTTCGGTTTTCAATCACACTTTTAAGGATTCCGTAAAATGTAAAAAAAACGTCAAAAACACATGTTTACCTAAAAACAAATAATTAACACAAAATCAACAACGACTCCGAAGTAGCTTTACACCTGCCAAAATATTTCAAAGTCTTCATAAATATTGTAAGAAAGTAGCTGTCGCATGCAAAAATTCAAATAAACTTAAAAGTGGGTTCATGGCTGTCGTAAATTTCCCCTCCAAATATAATGAAAATGACAAGTCGCGCGGCCCGAGAGAAACGTATGCTGCCAAGCAAACAGTTCAGTAGTATAAAGCCTTATTCACACCAACGTCCGGTTCCGCTCAGTGCCGATATTGTTACATAAGAAAACTTATTGAAATGGTATGAATATCAATCAAATTGTATGTGCCAAGACAAATTTGTGTGGCAGTATATCCTTCTGCCCACCCTTGATATTTACTTATTTAGTTAAATAATTGTTTGAAGTAAAAATACTAACATCGCAGATTTTTTTATCAGGACCATTTTTTTTTATCACTAAATAATATTTTTAATAATTAATAATTAATAAAAATGTTATTTAGTGATAAAAAATGGTTTTTTTTTTTTTTTTAATCTGCGATGTTAGTATTTTTACACTTCAAAATAATTATTTAACTAAATAAGTAGTTAAATATCACAAGGGTGGGCAGAAGGATATACTGCCACACAAATTTGTCTTGGCACATACTCCTTGATTGATATTCATACCATATCAATAAGTTTTCTTGCGGAACAATATCGGCACTGAGCGGAACCTGACGTTGGTGTGAATCAGGCTTAAGGCGACTTTTTGGCCGACGCCGATCGACTAAAGAAAAAAACATTTTGCAAAAGCATTATTAGTTTTAAGAAGAGATGATGGAATCATCATTGCCATAATATTACAGAAGACTCACAATCACGATGATTGTAGAAAATATAAGCTCACTCAAATTTTAGATGCATCGAAAAAAAAAAATTAAAATAACAATTTTGTTCCGTAGAGTTGAACGACAGAAGCATGGATCAACGGGTGACATTCAAGAGAGAGAAATTCAATGGTTTCCAATGTACTGAAAGCAAGGCAACAAAAAAGCTGTTCATTTCCAAGATAGTTTTCCGTTTTCAATGTGCCCACAGAGAAATATTTAAGCTAGAAACTTTTATATTTTCGTAGAAAGCAATCACTTTGTGGTTTGACATATTTAATGAAAATGAAAGAATAACTTCGTTTAAGACCACAGATTTTATGTTTTATGACCAACCGGTTTCGCTTAGCCTAAGCATTATCGGGGTTATACTCGTATATGCTTACACATACAGAGGAAGAACACGATATAAAAAAAAATCAAAGGGAACAGTAAGAAAACAAAAGAATAACATTTAAATTATAACAAAGGAACAGAAAGAAAGAGACATATAATATTAAATGAAAGAGGCCAAACGTCAATTGAGAACGTATGAATATGTATGAGTATATATAACCACACACAGTGTATTTTTTGTTTAGCTCAATTTTGTACCCTGATGATGCGTAGGCTAAGCGAAACCAGTCGGTCACAAAAAATTAAATTAAATCTGTGGTTTTATACAGAGTTATTATTTCATTTTCATTAGAACTTTTACTTTCATACAAACTGAGCAGTTATTATTTATGTTCGAACTAAAACAGTCAATTAAAACAGAGTTTCCGATGTAATTAATGGACGAAGGAAAATACGAATTGGGAAATTTCTGCTTTATTTTGATTAGTTTATTTTTTCTGATATGTATTATTCTCAACAGGCACGAACGCACCAGTTGCTGTTGCACAACAAGGAACTGATAGACCACATCAGCATGCTGGTCGCTCACTTGCAGGAGAGGGAGAGGGGGATGGCAGGAAGCCTCCCTTACTCCCTCTCGGGACACCAACTGACCAACCTCCCTCAGGTGAGACACTTCATCAACTAAGCTTTTGTAAAACCCAGACAAGCAATAAGTGCAAGATTTCCTTGCGAAAAGAAATTGTGTAAAATAATAACATGACATTATGCATAAGATCAAATGGCAAAGATTTTTCTTTCACTTTCACTGTTTTTTAGCTTTTCAAACCGCTTTCAAATAATGTCAAATAAATAGTTAATTGAACTTTAAGCTTCTTAGATATGTTATACTCAATTAGATACACATGTTCCCATTGTTTACACTTTGGAAAGCTTCCAAAATCATTTTCAAGATAATCTTTGTATCGTAGTAAAGTTTTAAATACGGCAAAATTTAATTGGGTCGTAAATAATCTTCTTATTTGACATGATTCCGCGGATTCATATTTTCTGAAGTGAATTTTACAATATTTTTAAATTTTATTTATTTAGTCAGTGAAAGTTACATCTTCGCTTCATGAAAGTGATTTTTTGCAATTTTTTGACAATATTTTATGTGCATACTGCTGTTTTTTAATGAATGTTTTAGATTGCATGGTTTTCAAATTGCTTTAAACTTTGTTTTTCGACGTTTGCTTTCTTCGATTTGTTATATAAATAAACACTTGAGTAAATTAAATTTGTAAAATACATTTTTAACAAATAAAAACATACAAAACCAAACGACAATTGTGATAACTATATAAACATTAATCTTAAACAAACAATAAAATTATTTTTTTCTTACTATAAATACAAACCGAAAATAAAATATCTGCGATAGTGAAGTATAAACCACGCATAAATAATAATCGTTCTAATATCCGTGGCATAAACATATTAAATTTATTATGACCGCTTAATTTTATGAATGTTTAAAAACAAGTTTACAGAACAACCATACATCGTCAGAGCTACGAACAGTATTTTGATTCGAATCTTTTTTTTTATGTTTGAAGGGAAAAAGACATATTTATAAAAAAATGTCATTTGCACAAAAAAATGTGTCAATGATACCGATCGATAGCGTTAATATGTCTACATTTTCCGGAAAGATAACGTTTTCTTGTCGTCAGAATCGAGAAGAAATACAAAAAAATGAAGTTGTAAATACTCTTAGTATTGCTCTGGTGAAACACTACCATTCATATAGATACTTTCCAATCTTCACCTCAACAATCCTCTTCCTACTTCCACTTCTTTCATCCGCACTATATACCCCAATCGGGGTTGCCGAAGTCCCACTGGCTCCGGATAGTTGGGAAATTATTGCGGTATTCATATATACATATACATATATGATGTAGAAGCATTAGCAGTGCTCGGGTACTCGGGCCCTTCTACGTTTATTTTCTTACGTTCCCGACATCGCATCACTCGTTCGTGAGTGAGTCAGTTTTGTGAGTATAACTAGATTGCTAGTGAGACTCTTTTCAACCGTATACAATTACTGCGTTTTAAGTTGGATCTTTGACGAGTATAATAGGCCGACATTGTGTCGAATTTTGTTAATTTTGAACTTAAACTTCCATACAATTTCACTATTACCACTCGACACTAAGGTTCTATACACTAGACATATTTTTTCTTTATCTAGAAATCTCAACGTGGGCTGTCGGATTAAGAGCACAACGTGCGTCATAGCTTCACCGAGTCAGAAGTTACGTTTCGTGGAAGTTTACAGAAACGACACCCAAAATGGCGGCCCACCCCATCCCCCACACGTTTAGCAAGCCATACGGTTTATTCTCAGAGTTACATCTTTTTCCTGCATCATACGATTGTAATTGAATTATTGATGATTAATTTGGAGTTGCAATGGTTGCAATGCGACACTCTGTCTGCCAATTTTGTTATCATCCAGTTTTATTACGTGCCCCCCACTATGGAAGTAAATTTCATATAGGTATGTATATACACGTCGCCGAACTGAAACGCCACGAAACACCAAGATATAAAAATACTGTATTTTACAATGCTCATTATCGGATTTATTATAATAGTAACAACTAAAAACAGTTATTTATTAAAAAAAAAAACTTTGCAAAAGACCATAAATATTATTTTATTTTTATGACCGACCGGTTTAGCTTAGCTTAAGCATCATCCGTAGTCTTATACAAAGTTATTTTTTTCATTATTTTAAATATGTCAAACCACAAAGTGATTGGTTCTTACGAAAACATAGTTATTTATTTATTTACCTAAATAAATATCTGAAATATGTTCAAAATTAAAAAAAAAAAACAGTTAGTACCATGTACTTTTAATGTGATAATATTTTTTTTAAATGTTACCGTACCGCTGTATCATTTATATTGCCTTCTAGTAACCTAACATTATTCGCAACCCAATATTTAAATAATGTCGCCATTTAGTATTATGTGAAATACCACTCCGGCGTAAGCTAATAAGTAATCTTCAATACCTACTTCTATCACTTCCGTCATTACATGTACTTCGAAGTGTGAACAATAAACGTTTGAAAGTTCTATGAAATGGTGACGAAAATTATCAAAATATAGTGGAAAAACGCTTATTATCAATCACATATCTAAATTAAAGAACTAATTTAACTAACCGTTCCTCAACTAGTTTCAATTTTAAACACAAAACTAGCTCTGTACCATTTTTTGGGGCTATTTAAATCATTAAACATTGGAAATGAAGCTTTTTATCGGTTTGAAGATTGAGACGCCAGACAACGAAAAAACAAACCAGCATTATTTATATTTATTTATTTTGCGTAACTTAATGTTTAGACTACCTAGAACCAATTAGCTTTAAATTATTATTTTTTTATATCTTATAAAAAGTCTTGTGATTAAGATCATTTGTTAAATAAAAATCATGAGCTATGCACGATCAAACTGTATTTATAATTAAGCCCAAATGCTTAAAATTCACTTAAAATGTTCTGTTGAGAAAGGGTTGATAAAAATTGTTTTATGATTAATTTAATTTAAAAGTACGTTTTATAATAAGAATATTAAGTATATGATTAAACATGACAAATAAAATACTTAAGATCTACAAAATAAAAAAAATTATTAATGTAAACTTACACAGGTGCATAACAAACACTTAAATACAAAACGTTGATGAAATGAAAAAATAACTTTTTATAAGATCACAGCTTTTATTTTAATTTTTATGACTCATCAGGCTATAAAATTAAACTTTTAAAAAAAGTTATAGTTTTTTACAAAGTTTAATTTTGTACCCTGACGATGATTAGGCTAAACGAAACCGGGCAGTTATAAAAATTAAAATAAAATCTGTAATTTTATACAAAGTTTTTTTTTTTCATTTCATTAAATATGTCAAACCACAAAGAACAAAAAATCTAAATGTTAACTTTAAGTTGCTTTGCTAAACTTTAATTTGCAACAGCATTCTGCAAAGTATTTTAAGCCTTAATTATTTTTCATATCTTGCACCCGATACTAATTTATTTTTTTAATGTTCAGTGTTATGATGCTGTTTTGTTTTGCAGACTTTTTATATTTTTTTGTTTTGCTATCAAAAATCATACCTTTAAAGGCCAAGTTATACCAAGCGGCCTGTCCACGCGCTGAATTCGCTGATTTTGTCAATATCCATTGATTGGCATTGTTCAAAACATATCAACAGCGGATTGCCTGTGGAGCCGCCTGATAGATTTTGATACACCGGCGGATTCGCCGCGTGGAATTACTCAGCTCTTCCTGTACATTTTGTTTTAGTCTAGTGCTTGTTTGTATTATTGTATGTTATTATATAAGTATGCACGTAATGTGTAGTTAATTTTCTTGTTTTTTTATTTCGATATTCAATTATTTGAATACCTATGTAAATGGACTCAATCTGAAGGTCAACAAAAAGGGTAGGATTGTATGTAGATGAGTGTGCAGATTCGTTATAATTAAGAAATTAAGTATTCAGATCAAATTTATCATCTAATTTCTTGATGAAAAATGCCTACTTAACGTTAAAAATATATGTTTTTCATTTTAAAGTAATAGTTCTCTTAAAAAATCATTCAGAAATAATACTATTTGCTTTAACAAGCATGCACTTATATAGATAACATAATTGCTGAAAATTTCTCGTGAAGAGAAAAAATCATAAAATTGTCAAATCGTATTCCAAAACGATTTACATAACATTCGTAGATATTACTTGATAGTTTTAGTGAAAATTATGATATCTGATGTAATGTGAGATTCACCCGGGAAATGCGTGCTCCCCGTCTCCCACCCC